>CM074948.1:8342005-8368723 GCA_037577455.1 Pangasius macronema | reverse complement strand
GGGGGGAAGCAGATTTAGCGGGTATGAAGCGCTCACCTACCTTGCCTGGAGAGCGGCCGCATGCTCCTTTTATATCCCCCGCGGCTGTCCAAAATAATGGGGCTGCTAAAAGTCATTGTCCTTTTAGCACCTTGCTGGCAGTTGCGTGAAGGGCAGTGGAAAAATTATGTACGAGGGCCGCGGGCCTGCCGTCACTTATTAACTTTTTTTTTTTTATATAATGCACCGATAGTACAGTAAACAGCAGACATTTACCAATAGCAGCAGACCATCCTGACATCATCTGTAAATAATCTTTTCTTTATATTATCATATTGAATCATGTAGGCAGTGGTTGGGTTTTCCAGCCTCCTCATTGTGCATGCTGTGTGTCTTCAGTGTAGTTCTCACAGCGCCTGCAATGTGGAGGCCAGGAGACACCAAGACATCGAGTTACCAGTAACTACACCAGACTACTGACGGAGCACTGTGCCAGTAGAACTGCACCATCAATGAATCATCAGCCATTTTCATAATACCTTCAGACTTCATTTGTGAAATGAAGAAGTGTTGCTCGAGGATAACACTCGATAAGCAGATAATTGTTACTGTAACCAGTAAGAAAGGAGCCTTGATTTCAAACACTGAGCTTTGTTCTGCAACACTATTCTCCTTTAATTAAATCAAATTCAGCACAATTGAGAGCGGAACCTGGTTAGAAGAAGCTGTTTTCATGATTGTCTTTTAATTACTCTTTTGTTTACACAAATCTAAAGACTGCACTTAATTAAGCCGGATTAATATGACATTCATTAGATGAAGCTACTGTGGAATCTGTACTTAATGCACTGCTTTAAAAAAAAAAAAAAAGAAAGAAAGAAAATTCAACCACCAGTCCTACAATAATTGTTTTATTTTATCCTTTTGCTTAAAAAGAGACCTCTGCATGCACATGACTTATTCAGCTACTTTACATTTAATTGTTTCTTAAAAATGAAAAGAATTTTTATACCCTGGTTCCTCTATACTGCACAGTCTTTAATATGACATGAAGAAAAAACGTACACTTTCTCCTCTCTCCCTCTGCTGTTTCAGTCAGGGTCGTGTCCTTACATCAGTGTTAGAATCTCAGAACCAACCCATATAGTCTGCTGTGGAGCACTGCAGAAGGAAATGTGCTGGACGTGTGAGATGATGCCATTCCTTACATATACAGAAAGAAAGGCATGTGAAGAAAGAAAGAAAGAAAGAAAGAAAGAAAGAAAGAAAGAAAGAAAATGACAGGATGTAAGACATTAAAGATGTTGTGTGTGTGTGTGTGTCATGGGCCAGAAAGTTACTTGACAAAGAAAGAAAGTATGCAAAAGTTTGAAAGAAAGGAAAAAAGAAGTCACATGATTAAAGAAAGAAGGAAAGAATGGAAGAAAGAAAAGAAGAAACTCTGTGAGCCACATTGAAGATGTTTGTGTGTGTGCGTGCACGCATGTGTGTGTCAGTGTGTGTCACGGGCCAGTGAATATGACAAGAAGTCTGCTCGGGCTGCTGTTGCATGACAAGCTCCCAGGGTCTCTGTCCATACACTAGAGTTTTTTTTTTGTGGGTGGGAGGGGGGCTTGTTGTAGCTGTAGTGTGTATGTGTGTGAGTTTGAGAGTGTGTGTGTGTGTGTGTGTGTGAGAGAGAGAGAAAAATGCTTAAAAAGATGGAACGCTTACACACACAAGAAATTTATTGTCTTCACCGTAAAGGTGTGTGTCACTCTTACTCAACACGTCTGCACCACTGAGACTTCATGTCTGTGGGTGTTTTTATGTAATCCTGTTTTACTGCAGTAATCTGCACAGCCCCTGTGTGTGTGCACGCAGTGCAGTTGGTTGTGGAGGTGCCAGACCTCACCGTGACTGAAGGCTGACTGGAGCTTTCTGCCTTTCTTTTTCCTGGAGAAAATATCAGGAACCTGAACTATACACATTACAGAGAGAGAGAGAGAAAATGCAGAAAAAAAGAGATGTTTTTAATGAGGCTCTCTGAAGTGTAATGATGAGTTTCTGCTTTTTTCTCCAAGACTCACAAACATCTTAAGGATGGATGGAAACCTATAGGTGAAGCAGTGGAGCTGAAAGTTTCCAAAGATCTATAGTAAACTCCATTATAAAAATCAATAGAATGGCTTCTGTGGCTATGACTGTGCGTGAGGTGAAAGCCATGAGACGTTGCACTGAGCAGCAGTCAGAACTGAGGTCCTGAAAAGCAGACACTCGGTCTGGACATGAAATAATCCAATCTCATGTAAGTGCTAAGCAGTACAGAAGCCCTGAACCACAATGCTGTGAAAAGAATACTGAAGTGTCATTATTTCAAATTCTTATTTTGACTTAAAGACTCATTATTTTGAGTTATCCCATAAGTTCAACTTTATCTTGTTGTTTTGACTTAATACCATTATTTTGAGTAATTTATTTTGGCACAATAAGTCTTTTTTTTTTTTTTTTTGAGTTATCTTTTTATTTCAACTTAACTTATTTTGAATCATTGTCTTGTTATTTTTGACATTATCTCATTATCACTTAGATTATGGGGTGTTGAATATTACCACTAAGACTAATTTATTGAACATTTACTCATTGTTCTTATTCTGTACACTTTAGTTGACATGTATACGTCTAATGATGCGTAATCAACTTAAACTCAGGTATAGTACATCAAATTCAAACAGTCAGAATGACTGTGCTATGACAATTATGGAATTTTATTTATTACTTCAAATTCAAGTTAGAAGTCAAAATAATGTCAAAATAATAAGATAACGTCACAGTGATGCAATATCCTGAAATAAGATATTAAGAAAATAATGACACCTTTTTCACAATGGTTCAGCACTTCTGTAAATTAGTAGTTTCTTCTTCTTCTTCTTCTTCTTTCGGCTTTTCCCTTCAGGGGTCACCACAGCGAATCATCACTCTCCACCTATCCCNTCCTCATTTATTACCTCCATATACCTCCTAAATTAGTACAGTGTGTGTCAGGCTTTTATAACATTTCTTAAATTGGTTTTTTGGATTCTGCCTTGTTTATGTTTTAGTCCTGAGGCTATGGGGAAAATAAAGACTTTCAGTTCTCCAAACTCATTTGGCCTCATAAGCTACGTGCAAGACATTTAATTAGTCTAGGAGCTAGCATCAATAATGTGGAGCTGCAGCATGCTGAGCTCCTGCTGTAATTGATTAGAGTGGGGCAGACTGGCTCTCCTCTTTTGTGCCATGGAATTTTGCAGACGTTTCAGGGAATCTGTTATGCTTCTCATACGCAGGGGTCAGGAAGGTTTTTTACAGGGCTCAGAAAAGTTTACAAATGCTTGATTTTTTTTTTTCAAGGTTTGAAATATGCTTATGCTGGAAAATGCTTGATTAGGGGTTCTCAATTTTTTTAAAACCAAAGACTGATTTTTAAAAAAAAGTTTTTTTTTTTTTTACCTATTTATTGGAGCCACTGAGCGAACACATTAGCGTTATTGAGGTTACTTAATTTGAGTAAATTAGTTTCACTGGTCCGTTTGTCCGATTATTGAGAATTCTGGAGTTATTATTTACATATTAAGCTTTTGTAATGGTGTGTTGTGACTTCCAGCACCGTAACTAAATTAAAAATCACGAACTCCCTGGGGCTCCTGACCCGCACTTTGACAATAACATAATTTTCAGTGGTAAGGTTTTTTTTGTATGTTGTGTTGATAATACAATCAAACATGTTCATTGCAAACAGAAATCTGTCTAGCTAGCAGTTTGTGTTATTTAACACATTTCAGTTAGACATTTAGCTGCAACTTTTTCTTCTCTTAAATGTTGATTCATTTACAAAAAAAGCATGGTTATCTGCTCTGATAGTGCTTAAAGCTCATTTTAGGAAACCCTGAACACTGTTGTTTTTAATTTTAATGAGTTTTTATTTAAACCAGTGTTATTACAGCACACTATGATAATTTGCCAGAGAAAGTGTAGTAAGCAAATGGAGTAACATTCCGGTTGACCTAATATTCTGGTCCTATTTGTTCCAGCTTAGTAAGCTAATCAACTGCTGAACATAAAACTCAGTGCAGGCTTGCAGTGACCCTCATAATATATTTTGCAAATAAAATTTGCACTTTAGAGGTTATTTTCTTTAAATCGTGTAATTTGTTCATTGTAAATTAGGCGTGTTGTGGACGCTGACGTTTGACCCACCAATCAAAATTGCGCTCTATGCTACAGACAGACTGATTAAACCCATCCCATGCGAAAAGGCTCTCAGCTAGTTTGGTGATGTAAATATTTTAAGTGTATTTTGTTTGTACTAGAATTTTTTTTTCAGATCTGGTGCAACCTCTTGATACCATGATGAAAATAAGTGTATGTGCACACCAGGCATACAGATCACATGCAACCTTTTGTGCAACATGGAGCTTTTCCCAGCTAACATTTTAGCAGTGTACAAAATCCAAATCTAGCATGGAGTGGCAGCGTCTAACATTTTCTAATAGCTCTTTACCTTTTAACTGTTGTTGTTGTTGTTAACTGTGTGTCTGCTCTTGTGTACTGTACGTTTCAGGTCCCACACTGAATGAGGATTAAGAAAGTAATCTTTATTTAGACAGCATTCATGCAGTTTGGGCTCTTAGTGTTGATAACTGTAGCATGGTGTTGTTTCTCGTGCGCAGGTGGATATAAGCTTCCCTAAAATGCTCAACCTGGCAGCCACAGACGTCTCCCTGCCACCTCTCGAGCTCAGTCTGCGCTTAAACCTCTATGACTGATCTATCTTTAGAGGTGGGCTTCAATTTAACACCTCTCCTCTCAGCCCCAATGCCCTGGCCTCTGCTTGTCTAAACTCGGTTTGGAGAATAAATGTCTTGATCGGCTTAGTGTACATAAAAACAGAATTAAATCCCATATGCAGGAGAGTGTAGAAGAAACATTTCGTCAGGATCATTTCCTTTTTTTTTATGATCAGATTTTGAATGAAAAATATCCATCAAAGCAAACCAGACTGATTTGCTCAGATTATCGTTTTGTCAAGCTCTTTAGTATAAATCCTGTCAACATTTACTCTCATACAAAATAAGGCAAAGCCAAAGAAGATGAATAAAAGAGGTTAGAAAATGTCATTGCAGGGTAGACGAATATGGAGGGGGGGAAAAAACAAAGCTGGGAAATGTCATCGAAAGGCAAAGTGATTAATCTTTAAAACAAATCATGGTCCATCAAATAATTAGAGTTAACAGGTTACACACTGAGACTGCTGTAATTCATCCTGATTAATTAAACCTTCAGGTGAAGTGAAATTGTGATTAGAGTTCCCCAGTCAAAGTATCAGAGCACTAAAGCAGGTAAAGGTGTACTGACAAACACGTCCTTTTTAAGTGGAACAATATTTTAAGACTAGGATTAGGATTTCTGCCACTTATTGGGGTTGTGAGCCCTGTAGATTTCCAGCCCAATTACATCTGCACACAAAAACCTGAAACTAACCCGAAACATTTGGCCATATCGGAAGTGTATCTTTGCAGGGGTCCTTTTGGTGTATTAATATGTAATATGGATATTTATCATCTCCTGGTACAGCCATGATCCGCTCCATAATCTCCATTTGCCTCTCTCAGTCTCTGCAATATTTTCTTCCATATTTAGACCATTTACTTGGCATTTGGAGAGCATATTAGAAGAAACACATAGAATGAATGAATGAATGTTGCACTTTCATTTTGTTTCCCAGAGCCTGTGCGCAGTTAGTTTTAATTCTGGTTATTTAAAACAAGATGTTGGCAGTCATGGACTATTTTTTTTTTTTTTTTTTTTTATCTAGCCCATCAAACCTCCACCCACTGCCTTGCTTTTTTTTAAACAAGTCAGTGGGTGAATGTTTTATGGGCTCATTTTATTATGGGCTATGTATTTTTGTTCTAAAACTAGCCCAGGTTGGTGTTATTTAAATGAATGAATGAATGAATGAATGACGTGGCAACCCTGTTTGTAATTACATTTGATCAAGAGAGCTACAATAAGGGCAGCCGAAAAGAGTTGTCCTACTTCTTGCTCTATTCAAATCATCACAAACAAAACAAATTGCATGTAGTGGAGAATTGGTGCAAAATGTTATTATTTGATGAGCAAATAACTTGATTAGTAATAGAGCCAAAGAGCAGAAGACGCACCAGATCGCTACTGTAGTTAGCAGATGTCCGTGTAGGTGAAACAAATGCTGAGAACAGAAACTGTATAGAAGTAACATTCAGCTAATATTTAAACAACTTAACTTTATACAGACAGTCTAATCTTGGTTTTATTGTGTAATGTGTTAAAAGTTTCACTTAAGACCTCTTGGTGACTATTGATTTGTGCCGTTAATTCTATTAACAGTCCCTGCACAATAGTCTGCTGAGAGTTTGGCAAAACTAAAACGATGGAGCACAAGTGACAGAAATTGAATGTCTGATTTAATGCATTAAATGTGTTAAGAACCTTTTACCTGTTAAACAACTTTAATTAAGCACATAGACCTAATGCATTAACCTAATGCACAGTGGTATTGAATGGTCTCTGCTTTGTGTTTTTAGTAAAGGTTCACTGACTTTTAGCGCCTTACTCAGGACAATCTGCTATTTATAAATATCTACATATTAATAGAGTGATGCAGCAGTGTGTTAGTCCGTCAGTCTGTCCAGCTCTCTCACTTCCTCATCTGCACTCTATCTGTAATCAACACCGTCATGTTTGTCGTCAGTAACTTGTTGAGCCGAGTCTCTGCTGTAACTCGGCACAACTGCGTCGTATAGCTGCGTTGTGTTCTGGAACTTTCTCCATTATGCTATTTATGTTGGATTTCCTGTTGAACGTCAAATGGAAAATTGAGAAAAGTGGGAAAAGAAGCTCTTGGGTTTTTTGTTTGTAGGAACTAACGATGAAATCTCACTGTTATCCCTTGTGTTTGAGCTTGTTGAATTTTTTTTTCGCATATTAAACTTGATTGTAACTGAGCTAGCAGTGTTCTCCTGTTTCCCAAAAACATTCCTGTCAGTGCAACACAACCACTATCTTCTTATTGGAATAATGAAAATACAGCACCATCCAATAAAGTAGTAGCAGAATCGCTAAAAACATCACAAATATTCCAATATAAACACATTTAATGGGTGGAGTTTGCTTTACATTACATAGAACTATGTAAATAGAAGATGGCAGATAAGCCTAGCTCCTAGCATTACGAACCAGAGCATGCTTTTTAATGTTTACACAGATAATTCACATTCATCAGAGCAGAGAAGGACAGAAAGTGAAGAGGAGAAGGCAGGAGAGGTGACGAGGACAAGTGAGAGCTGACTGCTGTCCAAACAGTCCGCAATCCATATCTCATCTCCTTCAGAGTGTAAAGCTGATCAGAGTACGTCCTTCCCTCGGTCTATTTTGGTGACTAGATTAGATAACACTGATGCCAGTCAAGGAGCTGTCATCACTTCCTAAAGTATAAGAATGCATCCTCTTGTATTCCAGCAGGACTCAAGTCGAAGACAGAGAAAGGGGGAGGGAGAGAGAGAGAGAGAGACAGAGAGAGAGAGAGAGAGAGAGAGAGAGAGAGAGAAGATGCCATATTACAGGCCCATCAAGTAGGTGGATTGTGGCCTTTTTGCCAGAGTAATTTAATGACATCGCCAGCCAATTTGGAGCCAGTCCTCTGTGGGTGAGCCAGTCGTGCATGGCGAGATATCTGCTGGAACTCTGCACTGCATTGCACCAGAGAAATAGACTTTGTTATCAGCTCCACTGCGCTACTTGATTTCTTTTTTTGAATGGGTCTTGATTGGTTATTATTTTTTTCAGTGACACTTTGACAATTCAGGAACTGTGAGTCACATGACAGATATGTAGCCTGTGTGAGGTGTTTCTTCTTCTGCACATACTTCATTCTGACAAATGGATAGCAAACTATTAAACATTACCTTTCTAACGTGGCTGATTAAGTATTTTTTTATTTTGAGTATCCTTCTAAAGTGTTCTTTTGAAAACACCTGGATCATCTTACAAGAAAGAAATTATAGTATTATGGTAAATAATGGTATTTTTTATAGAAGTTACAGCAAATAGTTGGTCAGCATTGTGACTGTGGATCCCTTCTGGTTTTTGGTTGACCAGATGCAGCCTCAGTTACCTATGAATATGTATTATTAACTGGAAGAAAAAACTCCTATAGTAGTGTGTTTTTATCATTTGTTACTCTAAGCATTAATACTGAGACTGATTCTGACAAATGGATAACAAACTACTATGTGTTACCTTTCAGCAATAAGACAAGAGCAGTTTTATTTTGTGCATGTCATACGTAACATCCCTTCTCCCCTCACACACATTCCAAACGAGCCTGAGATGTAGTTAAAGACAGATAGGCAGATGCATTTGTGATTTCTTATTCCTTTCAAGTTTGTAATGCTCTATTGCTTTCATGCTGTGTTTCCTTCGAATGTCAAACACTGTAAACAAAAAAGACGTAGCCTTTTTGTTCAAACAAAACACTCTTAACTTATGGTTCTGTCATCTGTCCCTTTGTATACTGTCATGTACTTCCACTTGATAGTGTGTGCTTAATAGCTACTTTAATTTCCCCTCCAGAAGCACTTTGGGAGGAAAAAAAAGAACGATCAAGTAAATATTCCACCTTGTTTGTATTATTACACCTTTCACTGTATTTCACGTTGCTGAAAAGCTCCAGTCTGGGATAGAAAGAAAGCCTCGGCATCACTTATTTATACAATTCTGTGTATTTTTCTCCATTAGTTGTGCTGTTGCATTTTGGTTACACAAAAATCCCAAACAGTCAGCCTTAAGTCATTTATTAAGAGGAAATAATCTGATGTGGAGGCCAAAAATGAAACCTTTATATTGATGTCTTTTTATCTTTGCAAGACAAGGTAGCTTAGCCCATTTATACTGGCCAACCCTTGTCTGATAAACAATATTGATCTGATGTAAACATCCTCATATCTTAGGACCCAAACCTGCTCTCAGCTCATCATGTGCCAGATCACAAACATGATAGCAACATGCTTTAAGGAAATGTATGTCCTATGTGTATGTGCATTATCTGTATAAAAAAATACATAAATTATAACTCAATGGTTTGGCCCAGAAGATTCATTTCAGGCCAGTGTCTGCCCTGACCTATACTCCGAAGCAGATCAGTGTTTAGGTAGATTAGGTAGTGTTATTTTGTAGGTGTTTGATATCCTAGAAGGACAAAAACTGCTTAAGGCTGAAAGAAGGGGGTTGGTAGATGTTGGACAGCTGCACAGAAGTGACCTACCCTGACAATCGCACACCCCACACCTTCCTGCTTTAGGTGATATCTTTTGAGCGAGTTGATGAGGAGGTGACTGGCCTCAGCTGTCCCTAATAAGCTGCCTCCAGTCATGTTCCTTTCTGCAGCTTCACCCCGTGATCATGAGCGCCGTGTGGTGCTGAACGGAGCTAGAGGCATTTGGTTCAGTACCATGGAGAGCGGTTGGCTGTGTGAAGAGTGTCAGGCCCCGGGATCACACCTACTAAGCATTTCCAGCTTGCCACAAGGGACTTGAAATGTGCCTCTGTAGATGGAAAAGGCAATTATGCTTTCTCTCGCTCTGCCTCTTTCTCTAATGAATGTGAAAGCCCAGGAAGAGCTTAAGAGGCGAAACTTTCATCCGTAAAGTTGCACAGAATGGCAATTTGTATTTTTGTACTGGGCATGGGTAGAAAATGAGAGGATCAGGATTTTAAAGATGACAGCAGATATAGTGATTTTTTTTTTCAGAGGTTTGAATTCAAACTGTCACTTTGTCTTACAGTTGGAGTGGAGTTCTCTCCTTCATGCGGGAGGTCTAGTGAGGGAAGGATGGAGGCAACAAGTTAATGAGGGGTTTGCTAGGCATGAGTAGGAGGCTTCAGCCTGCTCATTTCTCATTGTGAAAGACTTTGTGTTTTGTTATATCTGACTAAATCCTTGGCAGTACATGCTATTATTTAATGGATCTCTTAGTTTCTGTTATGGCCCCAGTCATTCAAACCATATCTCCTGATACCACATGAGCTGGAAGGTAATGACAATACAGTAATATATAATAAGGAAATATTTATTTTCAGTAGACAGATACTACCATTATGCATAGATATCAAATAAGTGAGAAAGAATTAATGGATATTAATGGCTATAATTATTCCTAAATGTTGGTATTCTGCATATGTAAGTATTAGGGATTCACTGATACCATTTTTTTCAGACTAAGTCGAGTATGAGTATGTTATTTGGTACTAATCAATACTAATACTGATTATTAATCAATAGTATTATTCAATCATGGACATCACAATGTTTTATTTAGCTTTGTTTACTCAAGTTCACGTCCTTAGGCCACTAGACTCATCCTTTATAACATTAGAAGTGAATAAGGTGGTAAAAGGGAGTGGTTTTTTTTCTGCTTCAGAAAAGAACCTCTGTACAGCTCTAAGTAAAGAACGTTTCATTTTTTTATTGCATCAGAAACCCGATAGTGGCTGATCATAAAGAATAACATACTGGGTGAGGGCTGTTATTTTCACACACCTGCCAGTTTCCTTGTAGCAGTGAATGCCTTGTGCTGGGTTTTCTGAACTTTAGATGTTTTCTCAGGTTACTTGTAGGAAGCTGCTGTAGTACAACAGCTATTATACATTTCATAGCACACAGTCTGCTTTGCTTTGATTGACATCATTATTCATGAAATCAGTTTGGATTGTTAGTATTTTGAGTCGTTTGTTCATTAGCGCAGTAATGTACACTAGGCTTACGCCACATATCACATCACATGGTATTGGGCATTTGTATCTGAGTGTTTTTTAAAAACTGGTACGAGTAAATGAGCACAGTATCAGACCCCAAACCCGTATCACTATCAGTGCATGACTAGGAAATGTTAATCTTAACTCTTAAAGATTCACCCTGGGTTCAGCAATTAAATGATTTTTTTTTTAAATGACTCGCATAATACATTAAATGAATAAACTGAGGTTATATGTTGAGCTGCAGTGCATGTGTTCAGATTTAATGTGTGAATTAGCATGCCAAGTGATCACTGTTAATGCGTTACACATTGTTTAAAGCTAATATTTGCCACATGGTATGGATACAAAGCATCAGAGCTTGATGGCTAACTAAAAGTGTGTGATTAAGAGATCAGTCTTTTGAGAGCACAGGATTTTAGAAGGTAAACAATCAGAATCCTCACTTCTGAGAAGGCTATGCAGATGGTATCCTTGAAATTGTAGCATGAGAACTGCAATTTTTTCCGTTTTGTTTTACCTTTTCTTTCCCCAGCAGTATCGATTGGGACGTGAGTGGGGCTCACCTGGCCCTGATGAGATGCCTCCAGCTGGGTCCCTCTTCTTCAGCTCCACCCTGCATCTATGTATCTTCCCAATTCGCCTACTATTTGTTCTAAATAGCATCCGAGACTAGAGTTAGTGTGTCCCAGATCGTAGTATATTGAAATGAGTATCCCAAAGGTACCTGAATGGTCTACTATTTCCGGTAGATTTTTAAAGTGTGGGTCCGTGGACACTTATTCAGTTAATATTGCCCACAACTTATTGCATGAGGGAGGAGGGGTTTTGTGACGGTTTGCTTCGCCGAATTCAAGGACACATTGTAAAAAGTATGTACTTTTTCTTCACAAAAAGAGTGCATAATTTTAGTGCATCGTATAAGTAAGGGAATTGAGATGCCAGGCCAGATGACTTCAGTTGTTGGCTCTGAGGTGAGATAGAAGTGATTCTGAGAGATAGAAGTGAATCTATAGAGCAGTAAAGGTTTTGCAGATTTGTAGTGCATAGCTTTGAGATTGGCATAGATGATATACTGGAGCTCAGAGATTGTTGTCTTTATTGCTTTTGTGGCTGGGCTTATTTGGCAGGTTGATATCATAATCAATTTCATTTTTAAATACTGCCTCTGTCTTTTATTGTAGCACGCAGAGAAAGTGAGATCTGTTGTTTGCTAGTCTTTATGATGACACATTCAGGTCCATCCTGTTCAGCAGCAGCCTGGTGCTTGGTACCTGGAGTGTCCCTAGCATACTAACACACACGCATGCACACACCAGTAACATGAATAAAACATAGCAGAGTTCTGGGAGCTTAATGTCCCCGACTAACCAACGCAGAATTTGCCTGGATGGAGCAGGGGGAGGGAGAGCGAAGGAGGAAATTGAGTAGAATGGCCAGGGGTAAATCTCTCAGTCATTATTAGCAACTAGCTGAAGGTATGCACACTCACTGACAGACACATAAACGTGTTTTCCTCAGGTGCAGCCCACACTCTGTGGCTCTCTTCATGATTGTATTATATTGTTTCAGCTGTGTCATTTGTTCCAAGCGAAAGCGCTTTTTGGAACAGCGTCACAGTTTGAGGCTCTGTGCTGCCTCTGGAAAGGCAAAATAAAAAGGAAACCCTACTACCACAGCTGCTGCATATTTGGGTTCATGACAATAGAGTAGAGCTGTCAATCTTTTTCAGGCTCGTTTTCAGCCAAAGCACTTTGCTCAGAATAAACCTTCAGCTCTCACCATCCAAGAAGTATAAATAAGTATACTGAAATGTTGTTTGGTTTCGTGATTATACAAGGTAAGGACCATGCTAGCCTTTTAATGTAAATATGCTGTTTTATTGCTGATATATAGTCTTAGGGAAAAAGGCTGGAGTTCCCAAGTGGCACAAGAGAACAGCATTCAGCCTATTGTCAGGTGACAATAAGAGTGCAAAATTGGCTGTGCTCACTAGGTTGGGGGGGTTAACATTAATTGACCCTGTGTCAATTAGAGCAACACTAGCCAATCGTGGGTGCCTGTGACCTCACATATGGCAAAGGGGGCAGTTAGTTCAGACTATTAGGTGTGGCTCCAGTGTCACAGGGAAGAAGACCAGCAGCCACACTGGCTCATTGCAGAGGGGAAAAAAAGAAAGGTGTCTGGTTGCTGCTGTAACAAGGCAATTTCTCCCTTATGGGATCTGTATTGTACCTCTCCTAGTGGACAGGAAATACAAAGGATACAAGGTAATGGCTGATGTGATATTTGGTGTCAATTATTGTTATTGTGAAAGACTTTGAGTTTTAGTATGTTCGGTTTATTCTATGCCATTACACATAATATTCCTCAATCAATCAATTAAATGAGTCAGAATGGAGAGCAAAAATTAAGACTAATGGATAACCCATTAGTCGATGTACTTCCAATGCTGGAACTGGCATCACACTAAAACTCCCAGAATGCAACACGGCCTACAAACATTGTTGCCACAAATTAAAATACTCAACACACATGAGCTTTGGCCCATTCACAGTCACCATTATACTGATCACCCACACCTGTACACAATCAGCGTTTAAGGACTTCCAAAACACTGCAATGTATACACTCTGTGTCATTGTTGCTAGTCATAACCTAGCCATTACCCAACCTTGTCATTTGTTGTTCTGACGCTCTGTTTTTTGTTTATCCTGTTTCTGGTTAACCTGTTTTTTGATTCGTTTTGCCGCATCTGTACTGTTTGCCGATATCCTGACCATTGCCTGTGTTTTGTTCCTGAAATTGTCTTGTGAATTGGATTCATCTGCAAGCTTTTTTTAAATCAAGCTTTTGGTTATCTGCCTGACAGTAATATACTTGGTGCAACTCCTTTCAAGTATGTTATAGTAAGGAATGTTCCAAGCTTCCTTTAAGCTGTACCAATATTTAACTGTGAACCTGGGCTAGAGGATAATAGATATGTTTGTATACTAAATCCTGAAACCATCCTGAAATGTGAATAATGAGGAACAGATGTTTGTCTGTTGTAACATGGCATATTTGCTCTATACTTATGCCTATAAGTAGCTATAAGTACCTCTTCATCTACTGTTAATTTGATCAAGCTATAATTACAGAGGACGAATTAACGGAAAAACCACATAAATTGCCTTAGGAAGGTGCTGAGCCACCACAACCCACCAGAAAGGCTTCACTGCTGCTTGGCACAAATTCTACAAAGGTCTGACTGTACAGCATTCTGCCATTCTTCCGTCAATTATTGTTTTGATGATGGTGGTGGAGAGCACTCTCTAGGACAGCCCTCCAAAAGCTCCCATAGGGTTTCTATTAGGGTTGAATTATGATGACTATGAAGGTCATAGCATTCACTGAGCCCTTCTGCCCTGCAGGTTGGCACGAAGAAGAGACCAGGATAGAAATATATCATCACATGATAAAGGTAATCAGTCAGAAAAAGAGAGTTTCAGATAAATCAAAAGGTTGTCGTACCAAAATGGCCATGGTACAGTGTACAGTACAATGAATAAGACGATTTTTAAAATGGCCCCAACCCTGCAGTGTTTGCTTGTATTTGTCGTTTACACTGTTTTGATGTACAGATTTGTACGCTTTTTTTCTTTGCTGCGGATTTTGTGGAATTGTCTTACCATTTAGTAACGTCGTGCTGTCTACTTATTTCACATTTTTAGCAGCAACTGCTGTATAGAGTTTTATTGTTACATTATCAATCATACACATTCTGTTATAACTTTAGCACCTCCAACTCAAAATGGCATAGCACCTTCCTCAGTCATGCTAATTATTTTTGTTACTTTCATCTCCACCAGGAGTAACACCTGTTACATCAGAACAATGTCAGAAGATGTGAAAATTATCCCCGATACAGCAGATGCTGCAGTGTGGGTCAGAATGGGGTCGTGTCATATGTGCGTAATGTCTCACTGATTCTCAGCTGTGCTACAGTGAATCACGGTAAACACGTTTTCCAGCCAAATGCTGTTTTAATGAACAGAAAAATGATGGATGATTGGTGTTACTGAAGCTGGAGTTTGTGCTGTACTGTAAGTCTGACTCTTGGACTTTCACTTGACTCTCTTGTTCTCTCTGTATATGTACTGATGCACTTTTTGTGGTCAGCTTTTACTTCCCATGCAACCGAAATCCATACAGCCATCTTCAGAGGAAATGAACTGTATAGAAGATGTCAAGAAAAAGCTAGATGATGTGTAAGTGAATTCCTCTTGTTAGGGATGGAAAAAGGCATGAATTATGGATGGTGTCAGAATCGTCCTGCCTTTTATACTTTACCTGTGTGCTACACTACTGTATATGCTCCTCAGCCTCTCTGTTTTCAGTCGTTCTTGCTAAGTGAACTGAAGCCATGCGAGAAATCAATAGCAAGCACCTTATATTGAGTGGCTGCACTGTTTCCTGTTGATTTATTTCGTCTTCTGTCTGCCGCATGCTGACGCACTGCTAGCTGTTGTGTTGTTGTTTTTTTCTTTGTTTATTGAAGTTTTGTTCATTCATTTAATTCTGACAGTGTGATATCTGTGATACGCTCGGCTCTCATGGCATGTCTGTTTTGAAATTGATTATTTGGATAGATGAGGCAGTAAGAGAGACTGCAAACAAGCGTGCATGGCTGTGTATGTGCGTTCATTTGTGAGTTTTGTGAGTTCCAAGCATTTTAGTTTTAATTTTTATACAGCACATAAAATGTTTAGCATTGAGTTGGTTTTTAAGTCATCTGTTACTTACATTAATAGCAGAGCACAGCAAGGTGTGTGTTTGCAAAGCACAAGGGAGGCTGTTATTTACAGCTAAAACACACACACAACACACACACACACACACACACACACACACACACACACACACAGATTGCCTGAATGACATGATTTTGCCAGAAATTAAAGGAAATGACACACAAATGATCATCACAATATTTAAAATTTCAATATTAAATTCTCTTATTGCTCTCCATCGTTTTAAATAATCAGGAAATCAGCTTTTGTTCTTTTTTGTTCTGAACACGCTGGATGGGGGTGCTAACCCATCATAGGGAACAATCACACACACACTCGCATACCCATTCACACACTATGGACAATTTAGAGATGCCAGTCAGCCTACAACACGTCTTTGGTCTGAGAGATGAAACTGGAGTACGGAGGCAGGAATCAAACCTTCAACCCTGGAGGTGTGAGAAAAACATATCTAGCATTAGCATATTAGCTAACTTTAGCTCAACTCAGCAGTACGGAGCCTTTTTCTCAGTTTTGTAGTTGTCGTGATCAATCATGTTCATGAAAATAATCACTTTGTCTGGGATTTGTTACTGAAAGTTGTGTGTCATTGCCTGAATCAGCTAGGTTAAGTGAACGGCCTGATCTTGTTTCACTACTTTCGGAAGTCAAATTTTTCTTGACATAATATTTATGTTTCCTAATATAGTGGAATCTGTTGAAGTTCCATTTGCGGTTGATGCTCACTGTAATTTTAGTCATATGAAGTGTTTTCTTAGTAACATGCCAACATGTCTGAGGGAAATATTGACATCCTTAACAGTTGTGTCTGGTTTTTCACTGTTACTCTGCCATTTAAGAGCTGCACCCTAGGTAACTAAGCCTACGTCATTAGCTAGCTCATGCTTAGCATCCATTTTTCCTCAGTTGCCTAGCAACAGTGCTCTCAACATAACCTCTTAAATGGGAAACGTATTTTGTTCTTGCCTTCCTACATCAAGTTAACGAATTCACAAGTTCCTTCTGAATGCACTATAAGCTTTAAAGTTTGTAGTGATGTAGTCGCTACAGGGTCTGGGTCTTGGTTTTGCTCTTTGGTGGTGAAAGGGAATTGAACACACTGGATTTGATGAAGCACAAAAATAACCCTTATAATGATACAGAAAAGGATAATGAGGCTTAGAAGGCACAGTGGAAAATGGCTTGATGAAAATAGTACCGCTAATACTGCTACTGATGATGATGATGATGATGATGATGATGATGATGATGATGNTCCAGAAGCAGTGGGTTGAGCAGTGAGTGAGTTACTGAAATACAGATGAAATGAGAAAGCAGTGATGGACAGGTGATAAAACACTTTCACTCTTGGCACGTATGACTCTTTCCATCTCGCTTTTACTCTGGGGGCTGCACCTGCCTGAATGACACACACAAGCGCACACACAGCTATGCCAGCGAATGCACTCAGAGCGTCTGTGACATTAGCATTCAATTTACAAAGCCTGTAGCTCATCATGCTTGGGAATAAAGTTCAGTAACGAAGAAAACATGTTAATAAATAAAGTTCTTATTAAATGAAGTCTCTCATGTTAGCAAGTAAACCGTGTGAAGGGCGTCAATATGGCTAATATGCCAGTTGATTTCTAATTGGTTTTAATGGGAAAAAAGGCTGCTGTGTACAGACTGAAGTAGCAACTTCAGGTCAGAGTGTGCAATTAAAATATATTCTAATTACTTGTGGTTGACTGTGGCTTGTATAACTTTTGGAAAATTTGGGAATGTCACAAAGTTCTGATTAATGTGTTGAATTTCTTTTACAAGATGCAATGACCAAGTTTTCCAGATCTGCATGACAAAAGCAGCCCAGTTGGCAATCATTATTAAAAGACATAATTTCCCTTAATAATACTTTAACCAAGGGCTTAAAATAGTCCGAAATTATAGACACGCTGGCAGTTCTGCAGCATAACCCAATTCTGCAAGGACACCACGCACCTGGCAACACTTCCTGTACAGCTCTGAGCACCACACATGGCCCTCATTTACAAAATCACATACAAAACTGGATGCTGCTAATTGCCCAAAGTTTAGTGCATCAAATAGAATGTAATCAGTCGCACTTTCCATTTGTGTAGCTTTTATTTTTTTTAGTGCAGAGTTCACACTTTTTGCCTCCCTCAAATGCAAATGGATGACAAGGAGAAGTGCATTTTGCGTGTTGCACGTCCAGGATCGTATGCCAATCACACATTATTTGCAGCCTAATTACGTCTATGCAGGTGCAATACATCTTAGTACATATGGCCCACACACTGTTTCCCTCACTCACACACATCTATTGCAGCAGCTTAGAGACAGACCAAAGGAAGGAGAGAAGACAAAGCATAGGAGATTAGACAGATAGCATGACTCCAGGGATCTTAGGACACCAAGATGAAGAGATCACCAGGGGATGAAAAGAAGCCTGCAGCGACCAAGGGGTGAGGATGAACAGCATTTGATGGATCGGCAGACAGACGGCAGGGTGTGAGGGGGACAAAGAGCAAGTGAGCGCAAAAGAATGTCAAATTTCAGCACATTATTCCAAGCATACCTTCATATGGACTTTAGAACACATTCATGAGTATTGCAGAAACCTTTTAGAAAGCAATGAAGCATTTCTGAAAGGCATAGGTCAGCATTTGTATGGTTTAGGTGAGTTTGCAGCTACACAAAAAAATAGAAAACAATAGTCGGTTATCATTGTTGCTTAGCTGATCAAAACTGTAAGGTCTACTGTAATTCTTTTTTTTTTATCAGCACAGTTATGATACTTGGAGAAATTTGAGGTGTACATAGTGCTTGCTAACAGTGTTATAAAGCCAAATTTGATTACCACTTTAGTTTGAGGGCATTCAAATGATTTGTTTAGCATCAGTAAGTGCTAAAGGCTGATTCTGTATAATAGGTTTGAATGCAGAGGGACTGCCAAAACACTTTCAGTCAAAGAGCATTCATTTCTATGCTCCTATAAGATGTAAATACAATAAATACACATCAAAAAAGGTAAGATGACAAATGGATGAATGTGCTGTTAGAAAAAACTACATAATAATTTCTAAGGTAAGGAAAAAATAACATTTTCAGGCACATCAGTCTCAAACAAACAACCCCTAATAATAATAACGGAGGTTTGTTCTCTCTTCTCTCTTTCATGTAAAGGAAAATTATACACTTCATAAAAAGCATCTCGTTGGTTTTGTACGAAGTCCTGTCTGTGACATCGCTACTTTATAAAAAATAATGTGTAGCCATGGTTTATTAACAGATGGGAACAAGATTTTAATTCATGGCCACAACTTGGTAAGGAGTGGGAATGAGATCATTAAGTGATAGGAATGTGATGGATAAGTCATGTCCACAACTTAGTAGGGCATGAGAACTAGATAGTCAAATGTGGTCACCACTTAATAAGGTGTGATCATTGTGTTGTGCCCCCAGTCTAGTGTGTGTGTATTTGTGTATGCATGTGTATATATATATATAATTCCCACCTTTTGTCTGCTCCTGTTCAGGGTTGCCACAGCAGATAGCATATTGATTCTGGCAAGTTTTACACCAGATGCCCATCCTGAAGCAACCCTCCCCATGTTCCTGGCTCGTGCAACCTTCCAGTGGCCGGGGTTGGTTCCCTGACCAGGAATCGAACCCCAGCCACTGGGTTATGGCAGTGAGAGCACAGCACAGCAGTTCACAGCACACCACATTCTGGCCACTAGTCCACCAGGGAACCCACTTTATTGTTGATTACTGTTTGTAATCTTTTCCCTGAATAGAATTCTCGGTTTGTTTAATTAAAACAACTGACTTTGATAATAATGTAATAATGGTAAGACCTGTTTTTAATATGAATTCATATTGAGATCATATTTCAAATAAGCCTTTTATCAGCCTCAAAATTGAAAATGTAGCAGGCACCAGGTGTCGGTTTGTTTTCCACTGAATTCAGACCGGATTCATAGCGTTGCCTTTTTGTAGTGTGAGGCAAAGCTTCCTCAAGGCTTTCTCTCATTCCTCTCATTGGGCACACACTCATAAAATTACATTTATGCGTAGCAGTTCAAAGAAAGTAATTATAAAATATTGTAAATGAAAAAGATTTTGCCCAAGTTTTAAGGAAAAATCTTTTTATTGACGTGAGAAATGCAATGAGCAGATAAGGAAGCAGTGTTTTCTGATTAGTGTGCAGGAGGGGACACAGTTTAGCATGTAACACAGCTGTGGAGTAATTCACAGAGTAACTGAAAATAACATGGGAAATTCATTTTGTGTGAAAGCCAAAATTTGTATGAAATGGTTAGACCAAAGGGCAGGGTTAGTGGTTGTACCTTCTCTTACAACCTTATTCACCTTCCCTTGGTAGAGTTCCTTGGTATTTCAGGCAAATCAGGGTCAGATTTTTCCAAAGGTTTAGACAGTTTTGGCTAAATGCTGCATTAATGGAGTACGGGATGGCTGCTGTCCTTCCAAGGTGATAAAATTGTAAAAGAATAGCTGTAGTTTACATTTCAGCTTAGAAATATTGTAATTGTACTGCCTCCTTCATTACTGTTAGATAAAACATCTAGCTAATGCCAGCTCATGTTGGATAAAAACTACAACCACCATTTTTAATTTGGACATGAAATGGCTTTGCATGAACACATTTGATTTTGAATAATAGGAAGGAGGGAAGTAATTCCCAATCTCCCCCTTCTCCAATATGATGTGAAAGTTGCAAAAGACTGTTTTTTTTTTTTCGAGGGTTGCTGCTTTTTCTGCCTAACCCCTGTAAGTAACCAAGTTAGTAAATGAAGTAATTAGCAAATAAATATACACTACATAGCCCAAAAGCATGTGAACACTCAGATTATCACATGTATGTGTTGAACATCTCATTCCAAAACCATGCACATTAATATAAAGTTGATCTATGCTGAAATAGCAGCCATTCTTCTGGGAAGGCTTTCCAAAATATTTTGGAGCCTGGCTGCAGGAAATCACTTCCATTTCTCCACAAGAGTATTAGTGGGGTCAGTGATATTGAGCAGTAAAGCCTTCCTCACAGGCCACATTCCTTTTAATATTAAATGTATTGGATTGAGTTGAGGTCAAGGTTCTGTGCAGCCCAATGAACTTCTTCCACACCAAACTTGGCAAAGCATTTCTTTATGGGCCTGTCATGCCAAAACAGGGGTTACGACGAAACCATGAAATATGGTCCCAGAACAATGCTCCAAAACTTCCACCAAATCCACCAAACTTTCCCGCTGGCACCATGTAGTCAAGCAGGTAACTTTCTCCTGCCAGATGAAGTGTGGTTCATCACTCCAGAGAACATGTCTTCACTGAGCCAGAGTTATAAAGACAGCCATTACACAACTCTAGTTGACACTTGACATTGTACATGGTGATCATTGGCTTGCTTGTGGCCTCTTGGTCATCAAGCTCCTTATGAACCGTTTGTGTTCTGGCATTCGCTTCCAGTGGCAGTTTGAAACTCTGTAGTGAGTGTTGCAACTGACCACAGATTATTTTTTACATGCTACACCTACCGTCACTCAATGCTCTTGTTCTTTGGTATTCCTGCTCCTAGATGTTTCCACTTCTGCATATACAGTTGACTGGACAAGCTCTAACTGGGCCCAAATATAAGAAACTCATTTGTTGGAAAGCTGGTATTCTACGACAGTGCCCCAAAGAAAAAGTAACTTCTTCACTATGCCCCATTCTGCTGTATGTGTTTGTTTATAGAGACTGCATGGGTGCTTGATTTTATCAACTTGTGACTGAAATACTAAAATAGGGTCTCCATATATTTTTGTCCATGTGGTGTGTATAAAGTATGAGACCCAATGCCATATAGCACTTTTAGCAATGGACATTGTCACCAAGCAGCTTTATAGAAAGACCTAAATAATGCCTTAATAACACCTATGGTGTTTTATGTACGAGCACAGGTATCGCAACATAACATCATCTCTCCTAGAAAACCTCCTTTCCAGTGTAAAACTGTGCATAACAAAATAGTCCCAGATAACACAGTGTGTATATGCTATACGAGTATAAGGCAGCATGCTGGCACAAATGGTTACTGAAGATGAATGGATGAATAAGTTTGGGCTAGATTGTACTTGTACGTATATCTTTAAAAAGAATGAGTATGAAAGAGAGGAAGGTAGAGATGCAGTGTGAGAGAGGGGATGGGAGAGAGTCTGTGTGATTGATTTTCCTCAGCCATGAACAGCAGCTCAGTGATTTTCAGCAGATAATCAGGATGCATGCTTCACTCTGGCATGGTGAATTTGTGTGTGTGTGTGTGTGTGTGTGTGTGTCCATGCTTCTGGCTCTTGTCAGTTTGGCAGTTCTAGCAGTTCTGTAGAACTTTTCGGACAGTTTACAGTTTTTTTTTGGTTTGTTTTTACTTTCTCAGAACTCTTCACCCATCTTACCATGCAGCCTGCACCACAGTTCATTTTGTGCTCAAAATACATGTCAACATTTAAAGGCCTTAGAATTTTATTATGATTTGCTTTCTTTCAACATCTGATTTACTAAGATCAGAATAACACGTGCTAATTTGCGTGTCAAGTGGATAATAAAAAAAATAGACACGTTGCAGATGATATTCAAAAAATAGTTGGGTGAATTGCATCAGACGCAAAGCAGGGCTAGAAAACAGTGCGTGCATTATGCTTTTGCACGTGTTATTTGTTTTTGATAGCGCTGGTGAGAAGCTTGGGAAGAGTCAATCTGAAACTAAACCTAGCCACACATACACAATTGTGCTTCTAATGTAACACTAACAAAAGGATGCCAGTTGCATCGAAAACTAAAATGTGAACACAACATAATTGTGTGTGTGTGTGTGTGTGTGTGTGTGTGTGTGTGTGTGTGTGTGTGTGTGTGTGTTCTGTCCATGAAGTAGTTAAATGTTGTTGTCATCGGATATGTAAACATGGTAAATATCTAATATGAAAAGTTGCCGCAGTGATATTAAGAAACTGTTTGAGACACTGAGACATAATGTTGAGACAAACCTTGTCATTACTAAAACATAGCGAATGGAATAATTTTGTTTTAATCCGGTGGAAATAGATTTGATTTTTTGAACAAATTAACTTGCCTGCACACCAGACGTGTTAATTTGCTCATGTTATTCCCAAAGGGAGCTTCTAGTGCGGTAAAACACAACGCAGGTGCTAAATTAATTTATTTGCATTGGCCTCTGCTGGTGTTTTTCACTGTTGGGTATTAAAAACTCCCTGAACGTTGCATTCATTAAGACAAACACGCAAAAACAGACAACACGTGTTATTTTGCCTATTTGTACGACAATCCTCCACTGATCCTGTTCAGCCTGCACGTGTTTTCAGGCGTTCTAGTCTTTTCTCTTGTTTAACACAGAGAAAGTATTTACTGCAAATTCACAGTCATTTTTTATTTCCAGAACAAACTCCAATATTAATCTTTACTTGAACTGAGTAGCTGCCAGCAGCCACAAGAATAAATAAATAAATAAATAAATAAATAAATAAATAAATAAATAAATAAATGTCTTTAAAAGTTTACTGAAAAATATTTTAGAATGTTGTATAAAAGATTTGGAGATATAAAAGTTCACTTTAACAGTTAATATTATATTCCAAACAGGCATAAAAAAGCTCACATTCCTTTCCTGAAACACAGAAATTAAAATCTAATTCAAATTAGCTTTATTTACATAAAATTATCACCACCCCCATGTTGTTGTTGTTGTTGTTGTTGTTGTTGTTTTCTGGTCTTGTTACAAAACAAGCTTAACCCTTTACTGCATGGTGTTGCCATATGGAAACTATTAATTTATCTCAATTTTTTTGTATAGACAATAATAAAAAACGACTTTTTTCTATGTAANAAACAAGACATTATGATACTTTCCACCACTGCACGTTGTTGCCATATGGCAACAATTTACAAACTACCCCCCTAAAACTTTTGTAAACTTTTTTTAAAATATATTTTTATTTTTTGAACTAATTAAAGTAATAAAAATCCATAATTTTTTTTTTATGTAAATATAATAATTCATGCAGTAGAGGGTTAACCAGGAATATATTGACTCGGCTTATTTCCTTGTTCCCTATGTCCTCAACGTCTGGACATATAGTTTCTGATGAAACACTAAAGTGAACAGTGAAACAAGACAACTCACTAACACAAACACGAGATCACTTTAAAGTTCAGAATCTTGTGACTGAATTTCAAATTGCGAGCATTGAAATTTGAGCAGTTCATGTAGACTTGCAGCATTGGCGATGCTAATGATAACTGTGACATGCCATATCTCAAAGTAAAGTCGTTCTATTAAAAACAGCAGCACCAGTTTCCTCAAGCAACAATACTTTCGGTCAATTTTATGTCGTCCCGACGTCCTATACCCGTTTTTATCGTTCACGCATAGCGTCAATATTGCAATGTGAAACTGATCGCAAAATGCCCTGCCTTTTATTAACACAAACTGGTAAAGCTCTGATGTGTCACATTTATTTATTTATCGTCATGATCACAGTGCTGACGTGCTACTATTTCAAATTCATGATCAATCCTGCAATACTGTATTATTTTTCCAATACTGAGTTTTTTTTTTAAAACCAAGCTCACTTTTTTTTTTTTTTTTTTTGGAAAACTCATTGTGCATCTCCTTGCACACACTATGGAAGCTCATTCCTGCCATGTATGAGAAAATATTACACAGATGCATCTCACAATTGCAACTTTTTAATCAGTCAACCGTGACTTTAATCAGTCAACCGTAAATAAATAAATAACTAAACGAGTCAAACGATTTACTGGTTACAGAGGTTTTTCAGTCTCAGACGTAATTCCTCGACGTAATTATTAATACCTTACCTTCCAGTTAAATTCCAGGAGTGTTCCTCTCCAAGACCAACGTGTGTGTGTGTGTGTGTGTGTGTGTGTGTGTGTGTGTGTGTTGATCACTATAGGGGAATCAGTGTAGTCTAAAGGAAAGGTCGTTCTGTTTCTGCAGTTAATTAGTTGTGTGAAGTACACTACACTACACTATCTATCTATCTCTTCCCTTCTGCCCCTTCTCTCTCTCTCTCTCAATCTCTCTCACTCTCTCCCTCTCTCCTTCTCCCTGCTTTCTGTTTATCTACAGTGCAGCATAAAGGAACCATCTTCATTCAGTAGTAGGATCATTGTTTTATCAATGGTGCCCTATCTCCTCTTCAGTCTGAAGAGAAACGCATGACTTTTTGTTGAACGAATGCAGAAGACGGGGCAGATGTGGCAGAAGATGTGTAACTTTTCACACAGATTCAGTCATGTGAATTTTTCTATATCTCCACGCATCTCTTATTTATACTTTGTTTCTCTGGCAGCCTTCCGTCTGTCTCTGTCTCAGATTTGTCGCACCGATGACGCTTACTGTGTTTGAATGGCTGTTATGTTGCGCTGAATTTCATCATGTATGTAGTTTTAGCTGATTCCTCACAGAGGAGTGTGCATGCTCAAAAGCTGTGCTGCTGAACGCCTTCTCACTCTCCCACTCTCTGCACTCCAGAGCTTTAGCTCAGCTAATCAAAACACCCAAACCGGATCTTCTCCAAGATACGCACAGCGCTGCTGCCTGATGAACATGCTTAATCTCTTATCAAACAGCTATGGTGGGGATCTCCGAACACAAAGCACACACACTCATTTTTGCTCTCATTCCCACTAGTCTCTACATACAAAAATAAATCATTCCCTTTGGAGTAATCAGACGGGTTTCCAATTACACAGATTTATTTCTGTTTAATTAAACCCATTAGGTTGTGCAAATTAACATTTCATAAAATAGAGAAGGCTTTTGTCAGAAGTTCATTGACTAGCTTTGTAAAGCTTTTTTTTTTAATGAAGCCATTGGTGCAGTAAGTAGCTTCTCTAACTACTACAGTCTAGGAAGTGATGATGAAGTCATGTGATCTGGTCACACACCTCTCAATGTCGGGTGTATTGCTCAGGATTTACAGCCAAATGTGGCTTTAGCTGGCACAGTTATCTCATAGCTACATGTGTAGATTACTTTGACAAATGTTAATCGATTCTAATTAGTCCATATCATAATTCATCTATAATCAGTATTGAATCATAATTAGTATCAAGGTCAATATTTTATGCAAAGCTTTTTTGGAATTTATCTTATAAAGTGTTAGAAGATTGTTTATGGTCTATTGTTTATATAAGGCTTATACCTGCATTGGTGTCAGTGCTGCCAAGTTAGAGACTTTGTCCCTAGATGTAGCAACTTTATTTCATAAAAGGGCCTGGTGACATTGAGTGTATGTTAGCGACTGTCCTGCACTCGATATGGCTCTCCAGCTCACAGCAAAGTTGCTGGTTATACATGTTGAGAGAGCAGATTCGATTGACTCACCACCAGTGTGTAAAGCATGAATGGCTTGCAGAAGCACAACTCAATGTTCCATGACCAATCACTGATCACTGTTGTTCCCAACGGCCAATCACTGATCACCATTGTTTGTCCAACCTGTGCAGTTTTTTTTATTTCTCTTTCTTTCTTTGTGATATTTTCAGACCATTCATTACCACTCCTTCATTTAATTGAATATGTAAATTAGTCCATGACTGTTATCTGGAACGTATTAGCTACTTTCGAGGCATGGACTCCACAAGGCCTCTGAAGGTGTGCTGTGGTATCTGGCACAAAGATGATAGCAGCAGATCCTTTAAGTCTTGTAAGTTGCAAGGTGGGGCTTCAATGGATCAGACATTTTTGTCCAGGACATCTCACAGAAATGCTTGACTGGATTGACATCTGTGGAATTTGGAGGTCAAGTCAACACCTTGAACTCTTTGTCATGTTCCTCTAACCAGTCCTGAACAATTTCTGCAGTGTGGCAGGGAGCATTATCCTGCTGAAAGAAGCCACTGCCATTAGGGAATACCATTGCCATGAAGGAGTGTGCTTGGTCTGCAGAAATGTTTAGGTATGTGGCACGTGCCAAAGTAACATCTTCATGAATGCCAGGACCCAAAGTTTCTCAGCGGAACATTGCCCAGAGCATCACACTGCCTCTGCCAGCTTGCCTTCCTCACATAGTGCATCCTGGTGCCGTCTCTT
>CM074948.1:8283808-8326149 GCA_037577455.1 Pangasius macronema | reverse complement strand
CACACACACACACACACACACACACACACACACACACACACACACACACACACACACACACACACACATATATAGATATATATATATATATATATATATATATATATATATATATATATATATATATACATATAACATTTTTTCAAATGTAAAGAACGTGGCCAACATTTAGCACAAAATTACAAATTTGAGCAGCAGTGAATTAGCAGTGAGTCATGTGATTAAATAGTTTCCAAAAGGGACATGATTACAGAGTTACAATGCAAACAAAAATCCAGTCATACAAATTCTGTTTATGGTGTATAAGCTGTGAGAAAGTGTCGATTATATTTGCAATAAATTATTCAAGAAATCTCTGCCTGCATAATCAACATTATTTTCTTTTTTTTCAGAGGAATGGCTGGTACATTTGGGTAGGGAAACCTTGGAGTGCTGGCATCCTCTCCTCCCTTTGGATATCTGTGTCTCAGCAGTTTTTAATTAAAATGCTCCATTTGTGCCACCTATCCTAGCTGGGTACAGGACAATATATTACTGCTCTCATCCCTAGGCAGCTAGTGAGAGCCAGGCATTTCACTGCAGTGCATTATGGTCAACAAACTGCATTTTAAAATAATGTATTGACTTTAGTTTTACACTGTATTTGAAGGAGCTTAAGCTAACATTTCTGGTGATGAATGCAGGGATGAACACTGCAGTTTTCAATAAATTGCCAGTCTCTGTTTTTTTGTCTCTTGCTCTTGTTTCTTCTTTTGACATTCTGAAGCAGTTCTTAAACCTGGTTACAATCCACCAGTGCGAAGTGTGAATACTTGTAATATTTTCCCTGGTCTTAAGATTTTGATCAGGAGTGTATATATACCAACACGCTCAAAGGGTGTAGAGGGAGTTTCGTTCAGATAGCTATTTTTGCCTGGAAGTTTTATTTTATTTTTAAAAATTCAGCATATATGTAAAGGCTGATAAAGTGAATGATGAAATGCCAGTAAGAGACTCCAACTGCCAATTGTACATCAAATTCAATTACAATTTACACATTACAAGTCATACATATTCCTAGTCCCGCAGTTATTATTGTTTGCACATGGCTGTGACGTTTTCTAATGAACTTTAAGGGGTCTAGTTTCCCAAAATATAGGTAAATAAGTAATTTAAACCACCATGATCTTGACCAGGACAAAGCAGATACTGAAGATGAATGTATGCAGTAAATGCACCACATGGCACCACACAAGCACCAGGCTGCATCCAGTATGCTCCCATGTTAATCAGCATGGCCTTTCTTGGAGTCTCATAACTGACCGCTCACTCTCATCTGCATGAGAGCAAAAACTGTCTCCTATGACTGTTCTTAGGTCCCATAGGATCAGGGTCAAGAACAGACCTAAAAGAGGCAGCTAATGAATACTACACAAGGTTTTTATTGTATTCTCCAATCCCCAGTATAAAGCAGCTGACTTTGGTCCACTCAGCTATACAAAATATAGGTTTTATTCCTCAACATATCACACTGAACTGGAACAGAAATTAGATACTCTATTCAGTAAGCTAAACCTAAACTGAAGAAATCAATTCAGTCATGTTTTCCTATTCCAGTTTTAACTCCTATAGTTACTGTTTTATGAGTCACTGAATTATTCACCACCAAAGAACATTGAATGATATCTGATGCAATATATATATGGCATGGAAAATTTAGAGAGAAAGCAAACGCACATAGTGTTTGATAATAATGTTACTCCATCTGTTATGACAACCTTAGGAGAAACACTGTTAGAGGGACTGTGTCTGCATGCACAGTGCTTAGTATCAAAAGACACTTCACTGTCAAACACAGTTTGGCAGCTACGAATGCCTTTTGTTGCATGCATACAAAACTGCCAGTTTTATACAGATGCTCAGCCACAGCATTTTCCAAAATTGTAGGTGCAGGTCTGTGTATATCGATCATTAGTGTCAGTTAGTGTCATTAGTGTCAGTGCCAAAAATGCATGCATGGAGAAAGAAAGCCTGAGAACATATATCTTTTATACCCTTTAAGTTGTTTTTGGCACTAAAGCCTCCACTTGGATGTAATAAGGAGGTTCTTTTTTGCTTTCTGACAGCAGTAGGATGCTCCATGCCTCAGTCATTAGAATGCAGACCGCAGCTCACTGCTCTGCGCAGCGGAATGATGAAATAAGTGCTATAAATAGCAGCCTCCCAGGATCCCCTTTACACACACTGTAAACATTTCAGAGCAAAGCAGACATGCTGCTTCTTCTCAGAATTTCTCAGTATGCCTCGTTTTATCCATTTACACTTCTCACCTATATAGAGGTGCAAATGGAAAAAATGACTAAATCAATACACCATTCAGTAAATATGAAAAAACAAACCCACACCATATGGCAGTATTATTGGGTTAGGGTTGCCAGTGCTCAGGGACTGGCCTTGAGAGAAAAGAAACTGGTCAAGGCATCCTGAATAATTAAATTTCACTGAGAATTTGTACAGTAAAAATGTATTAATATCTGTGTCTACGTGTTAGACAAAGGTAACTCTGCTACCAAGGTGTTGGTGATTAGAAGAGTTATTACGATTATTATGATTAACAACAACAACAACAACAAATCTCCCAGATTGCAGTTTGACAGAGTAGGAAACAATGTACTGGTGGTGTGATTGTCAGCTCATTTCCTCATGACATAAGCCTGTTTGCCGTCATCACAGATGGATGCTGCAGCATAACCCTTGTGTTCTGTTCACTACTTAGCAATGGATTTACTGTTCACGGGTCACATTTACAGCTAACAGAATGTTTGGCCAACTGAGAGAGAAAATAAATTTTGAAACGACAACCTTGAATACCTCTATGTTTTTCGGGGAACAGTAAAGACACACGATACCATTTCTCACGCTTGGAGATGCTCCTACCATCAGGTGTTTTTAATCTGGTATGAGTGCAAATGAGACATGGAGGAAATGTAACAGAGAGTGAATTCGTTTGTTTTATTTTTGTAAAAAGTAGTTGGTGTGGTGGTGTGGTCTGATGTGTAACATAAATATAAAAAGGTTAGCGGTGTAACTGAATAGAAATACATTATTAGTAATGAACAGATGTGTTATAAACAGGTACAAATACAGATATTAATAAGAGCTGCACTAAGAGCTGCACTACTTTTTTTTTTTTTTTAAATAAAGCTTGCCAGAAAGGTTTGCATACAGAGTACCTTGTATGCATGTGGTCAGATATGAAGCTTGCGGGTGTGAGATCTCACATTGTCTGACATTAAGCTTGTGGGCTGATGAAGAACCTCAATCATTAACGTGGACCTGAATGATGCATTTGCAGCTATAGATTCTTTCATCCTTAGTGACTGGTCAGGGTCGTGGTTGGTACTACTTTGCTAGAAAATGTTGGGTGTAGCTATAAATTCAATTCAATTCACTTTTATTTGTATATCATTTTTTTAACAATGGACATTGTCACAAAACAGCTTTACAGAAATAAATACATTCAAGTTCTAAATTTTAAATATATGAATTTTTCCATAATGAGCAAGTCAGAGGTGACTGTAGCAAGGAAAATCTCCCTGAGACGATATGAGGAAGAAACCTTGAGAAGAACCAGACTCAGAAGGTCCTCATCTGGGTGACATCGAAATAAATAAATAAATACTGTGGGAGCAGAATTTAAAAAATAAAATTAAATTAAAAAAAAAACAATCCAGGGCAAATTTTAGGCCACATCCACTTCTGGTTTAAATCCGAATACAGATACAGATCTGAATATCTGGAGCACTGACCAGGTACACATGGCCTACAGATAGTGACGCTGCGTTACAGCCCTAGAAGGGGGGTGTTAGAGATGCACCAAAAGTAAAGTGGGCCTTTTGCATGTTCAGTAAAGAAACTGAACCAATAAACCTTTGTGTTGAAAACCAGTGTGAGTATGGTTCCACTTTGAACAGTAAAAATTTGAAACTGGTAATTTTACCTCAGCAGGTAACACAAGGGTCATAGTGTGAAGTTAGCTAAAAGCTAATTATTACCATTCACTGACCTCCTTCTAACAACATAACAAATATAGACTTAATATAATCTTCAGTCAGTAACAGTAAGTAGGCCAACACTGCTCAAAACGCGATATATAAGAACAGTGACATCTTGGAAGTACCAATGGGCTGTATCTTAACGTTTCATTTCTGAGCAGTGTGAACATTTCACAGCTTGGGAGCAGGTATAGGATCTGAAACTGCAGTGATCCATTTCTCAGTGAGTAGAGAAGTCAAACCACCTACCTACAGTCTGTCCGCGCGCGCGTGCGCGTGTGTGTGTGTGTTCTCCTCCTGACTGCGTGCTGTTGGACCTCGAATGCAGAAAAAAAAACCCGCTGATCATCCACGCAGATTTTCATAAATGTTTTTTTTTTTTTTTTTTTTTAATTAGCTTGCTTTGTGCAGCTGTCACGTCGGAGAAGCCAATAAAAAGTAAACGGTAAATGAAGGTGTCCTAGTAAACAGAGGAGCTCTGCATCAGAGCAAGCACCATGTGAAGCACCTGAGCTTTCACATTTCCTCTCAGATCGGCTCCTTCCAATCAGTTCCCATCGGAACTCATCATGCTTTGCTGCTTTTTTGCTTTAAAATGTTAAGCGTGTCTATCAAGATGATGTCACTGCATATCATTTAGTTTATTTGTACACCACTTCTCTCTCTCTCTCTCTCTCTCTCTCTCTCTCTCTCTTTTCTTAAAGTCTTTACATGGTCTGCTATCACAGGGTATGCACAGGGTCGATTTTGTGCCAGAAGTAGCCTTTTTCGGTTGAGGAGTGTGTTTGTGCAGCAAGGATGGGTTGCGACGAAGAGATTGGTTGCCATGGCAATACTTTTTTTTTCCGTGCTGACGTCACGCGGCCGCTCGTGGTGAATCCCTTTCCTCTGAGGTTACAGCGTGATAGGGTGATCACGTCACCGGGTGCTCTGGGTGAAGTGGACTAGAGCAGCAGTCATGTCTGACAGCATGATCACTTCGTAACCAATTTTCTGAGCGGTTTCATGCGACCCTGCATCACGATTTGCTCGAATAAATCAGCACCAGACTACACAACACGTGTCAGACGTACATTACAACTCCCATTCTTGCAACTCAGACTACATCATACACAAGAAATATCCCTTCAGCCTGCAGTCCCTGATTAAATATTTGCCTATCATTAACGTTTCTCATCTTCTAAATATCAATTCAGTGCTGCCACCTTATGGCAAAGAACTAATACTCTCCTGTTCAAGAAACCTTCCACTTTATTCACTTTATTTTAGTGTTTTATCCAATACCATCTGCATGTTAAACCACTTTACATGGCTCACTGCGAGATTGTGACCATAAAGTGTTAAGGGGCGAGCGTGCTCAGTCACTCTAACTGTGTATATTTTTAAAAGATCACTAGAAGGTCATCTATCCCAGGCCAAGTTCCATAATTAAGGTCTCAGCATGCCATCCTCAGCCAGGTGTATGATGGGGCATCTGTCAGCACCTGATGGGAGTGTAATTAGCACATGGCTTCAGCGTGCTACTTCACTCCTAACACATCCTGTCACAGCAGATACACACTTCTAACAACACAATAAAGGCTTAAAGCTTAAGTGATAATGTTCAGAGTAATACATTAGGTAACAGATATCATTTAGGTTCTATGTTAGTTTGATGATTTCTTGATTTTTTCTTTTTTTTATTTCAGGTATTTAATCAAATGAGCAACTGTAACTCAGAACCAGTGTCTCTCATCTTTTTCTATAAATCCATGGTCATGCGGTAAGTCCTACATCTATTCATAATAAAGGAGGATAGAATTAATTATATGCTAAGTCTATATTTGTGCCTTTGTATGTTGGATAAATGGTTATAGCAATTACTTCCTAGACCTTCTACGTACAGAGATTAGTAGATTATTAGGAAGAACAGGGCAGTACATGGAATACACATCACTTGAACCAAATGAGCTACAGGATATATTGCCATTATCTTTTTATATCTACTGCACAACCTTTGTGGTTAAGGACTGGAGGACTGGTTTTCTTCCAACTAACAGTAAAAAAGCCGTGTGTGGCAGAGAGGATGCTACCAGGGTTGAGCAGGTGCTTGGTTTACTGTCTGATAAAATACTTTCAAGGGGTGAATGCTATACTCTGTCCTTTAGTGAACAGGTAATACTACTACTACTACTACTACTACTACTACTAATAATAATAATAATACAGCTCATTCCCTTGGGTGGCACTGCCTGTCAGTCCACTATGGTGAAATGTTTTCCTTCAAATAATGTGTAGAATAACTACAACCAATAATACTAATTAATGCAGTGACGATCTATCTAATAGATCTAATATTTAATCTGCAGAAAATGTTTACAATATATTTTAAGGGTTCTTGCTCACCCTTTTCTCTCACTCCTTCTTCACTTTCTCACTCTCTTACTTCAGAAAAATGCATCTACAGGCATCAGGCTACCTTTGAAAAAAGACTTTTGCTTTTTTAATGCATACGACTCATTTCGCTCTCTGTTCTCTGCTGCCTTACAAGGCAACCATCCTGGCTGGAATGTTTACTTGTGCATTTTTTCATGGGATTAATGTAATTCCTCTCAGCTGTGGAACTCCAGTGACCCAGCAGAACAAAAATAACCCGTGGCTTGGGAATGGAGTGCTGTGCTGATTAAAGCATTAAGCAAACAGAACAAATCAACATGGGGCAGGTCAGCAACTTTGCAATGCTTGTTGTTTCGTTGTTTGGTTTCGCAAAAAGAACACAGCATGATGGAAGAATAACATTATTTTATGGCTTTGTGCATACACATGTAATTACATTCTTGAAAGCCAATTAAACAGTTTGAACTCCCATGGCATATGTGTGGATTCTTTAAAACTGACATGACTAAACATAAAACATACATTCAGGCACCCAAGTTTAAATGAAGCTCACAACCTTTGTATGACCCAAACAAAAACATGACGATTACTGCAAATTTTGATGCCACATTACTATGTATTTGCCAAATACCGGAGTAATAGAGTATGAAAAATATCCAAATAGATGGCAAAAATCTTTTTCAATTCAATAACATTTTTATATAGCACTTTTTACACTGGACATTCTTACAAAGCAGCTTTACAGATATCCTGATATAAATATAGATTTAGATTTGTCACAAAAGACCACGCCAGAGGTAGCAATGGCAAGGAAAAACTCCCTGAGATGACAGGAGGAAGAAACCTTGAGAGGAACCAGACTCAAAAGGGAACCCATCCTGATCTGGGTGACACCAGATAGTAAAAATAAAAATCATTACACTTCTACAATTGTATACTACAGAGTCGAGCAGTGCTAAGTGTGTTGGAAAGATATTCAGTATAAAGCATAAGGGTCTTTTTTATTTCAGTAGAGTTTAAGCTTTAAGTTAAGTTATCCATTGTATAATGAGTGAGACTTAAGCATAGCTTTTAGCAAGTGTCGAGTTATTGTAATTATTATAGCCCCTCTACATGCTTTTCCCCTTGTAAGCACTGCCACTGTATTAGATGTCTCCATCTATTTGCCTACTTTTACACTACAGCAGGGGTGTCTCCATGATGACCTTGCAGGATCCCATCTCAAATGCCAGCTAATTAACACATGGTCCATGGTGTTAAATTATAGCCACACCCACTGTTAGTGCATGTCTGATTGTAAGACCCCTGTGGTATTGAAGAGCACACTTTACAGAACCTCCAAAACCTCATAGAACCAGTATTTTAAAAACCAGTATATTAAAAAATTGTTACAAACCAAAGTTGGCTGTAGTTTAAACCAATAAATTAATTCCACACATTGTGATTATATGATTAACATAACATGATCAATTATCAATTCATTTATCTGCTGCTTATTGGTTGGAGTAGGATTTATAGTACACTTACTTTTATAACCAGACTAAGAAGCTTCAAGGCTCACAGAAATACTACACAATACAATAACTATTAAGAACTGCCTGTTAAATAGTCTAAATAAGTGGATGCCTATAAACAGGTATGAATAAACATGGGTTTAAAATCGCTCTTGAAAAACACTTGTGGGTCTTCACAGATTTTTTTTTCAGCATACTGTACCTCTGTGGCAGCAGTTACTTCGAACAAGTACCGGGCATTATACAAATCACCTGAGTCATCAGCATGGTCAACCTCATTGTACTGTATCAGTTTATTTGGGGAAAGTGTTGAGTTGACTGGCAACCACCCAAACAAGGGTTAGTTCTCTTTATTCACACACACACACACACACACACACACACACACACACACACACACACACACACACACCACACACACTTTGGGATATGCGGTCTCTTTTTCTATCACTTTTTCATGAATATTATATTTCATAAACTCTTCTTCTAATTCTATTATATTGTCCATTTTTTTATATGCTCAATTTGTAATTAATTAATAGTAATAGCATTAATAAATAGTAGTAAGTATAATGTTTAACCGCTAGAGGGAGATACTGAGATGGTAGAATGGGCAAATTTGAAAGGAAGTAATGTCTTGATGACATGACCCACACTTAATCCAAGTCATGACTGTGAGTACAGTTACAGAAATATAACCTTTGTCTAAGCAGTGGTGTAATTTTAAATCCCAATGTATAACTGATCACAGATAGTGTGAATTTTATAAATGAGAACACAGTGTAATTGAGATGAAGCACTGCTCTTACACTATAGTACTTTTTTTTGCATGTGCTCATCGTCTGAATCCAACTGAAGTAATAGTACTAGGATAAATATTATTACTAAAGCCAGCTGAATGACAAATATTATATTATATACTATTACAGTCAGACAAAAGTCTTCAAGGGTTCTTTGTATAGTTTAGGGTCCTTAGCTTTTTAAAAGGGTTCTAGTTCAGAGCCCTTTCTAACAGGAAAACACACTTTTGAAAGGTCCGGCATAAAACCAGTAAGGTTTCCAGAGAGGGACAAGCGAAGCACCTTAAGGGTTCTAGATTGCAGCATTTTTTTTTTTTCTAAGAATGTCCGTGTTAAGGAGAATAGTGTCGGACACACAAAGTGACCTATTGTGGAGCATATGGAAAAGATAGTAATCATGCGTGACTACCTTTTTGGAGAGTTTTTGACCTTTTGACCTACTTTTGGACCAAACATGACTTTTTACTGCCAGTTCTACAGAATGCATGTAAAAGTGGTTCTTTAAAAAATGAGGAGGCATAACAATTTTAACAATTTTAAGATCCAGAATATTTAGTTTTTCAGACTCAAGCAGGGGGAAGCACAGGGGTGCAGTAGATGAACTTGGTGCCATACTGTTCTAGGGTCCAGGGTTAACCTTTAGTTTGGGTTGTGAATATTCCTTCTGTGTCTGTTTAGAATCATAAACATGCATGCTGTTATAAAACGTATCCACAGAAGGGGTGAACTATTCCCATTTAATTCTTTGTCAGAATGAACAAATGTAGTGCAAATACCCTTTGTTGCTCGACAGCAGACCATTCTGCTGAATAAAAAAGCTGACATCAGAAGTTAACTGATGTCACTGGCAATGTGGGTTATCTGAAACAATATAAAAGAGTGGCTGTTTAATCAGTGGCAGTGTTGAAGTGATACATTGCTAATCCATCACTATGGGAAAGGTAAGCCTACTAGCGTCTCTTTTTTATTCCATTCATATGCACTTATAATCACATCTGTAATGAAGACCTAATTAGGTTTTAAAATGTTTGATTAAACATACCATCTAACAAAAATATTTGGTTACAGATTATCTTCTACGAGGACAGGAACTTTCAGGGCCGTTCCTATGAGTGCAGCAGCGACTGTGCTGATCTGTACTCCCATTTCAACCGCTGCAACTCCATTCAGGTAGAAAGTGGGTACTGGATGGTGTATGAACGGCCAAACTTTAAGGGTTACCAGTACTTTCTCCCTAGAGGGGAATACCCCAATTATCAAGGGTGGATGGGTTTTAACGACTGTGTCAGATCCTGTCGTATGATACCTCAGGTAAGCCTCATTGTATAATAGAAATATATTTATAGAAATATTGTTCATTTTGTGTATAATCAACATTACATTTTTTTCATCCCTAGCATCAAGGGTCTCATAAAATCAGGATCTATGAGCATTCTGATTTCAGTGGACAGATGATGGAGTTTTCTGATGACTGTCCAGCTGTCTATGATCGCTTCCACTACAACGACATCCATTCCTGCAACGTGCTTGATGGATACTGGCTGTTCTATGAGCATCCCAATTACAGAGGCAGACAGTATCTGCTGAGACCTGGTGAATACAGGAGATACAGTGACTGGAGCGCCATGACCCCAAGGATTGGTTCCCTCAAGCGCATTATCTACTCAAACTGAATGGCTAAAATCTTGATCAGTGGATTTTGACCAATAAATTTCAATTCATTCTCTCCGAATTGTTTTTTTTTATATATATTTTTTTATGTGATTTGGAGGGTTATTGGTGGTCCTCAGTGTACAGTTATTTCAAAACAGTTTCAGTTCATTTTTAAACTCTAAAGGATAACACTGTTTCTTTACAGTAAAATGTTACACATGCATTTATACTCAATAGTTTATCGATTATAAAAGAGAATGAACTATTCCTAAATTTAAAATAGAAAAATATAAATCAGGGTTTTTAAAAAAATCTTTACAAAACCAGCCCAATGTTCCTGCACTATTAACAGTCATTGCTAATTCCTGGTGTCCTTGAACATAAAGAAGAAAATTCCTAAAAGATTCCTAAAATCTTCAGATTCAAGATAGAAGTGTTAAAATCTTTCAGTTCTCCTCAGATGAATGCAAAGTAATAAACATGGTCATTTTAAAGACTTGGTTTTCATTATGAAATTTTTGCATTATGGCTATTCTTTTTTTTTTTTTTAATATAGTGAAAATGGCCTCTTAAAAGTTCCAACTCACCCCCAGTACTGCAAAACAGGTACTAGAATAACCAGTGTAGTTGCCTTTGTGTAATCTTGGGTGTGCAAAACAGAAGGCAGCTGCCTTCACGCCTATGCCACCTTGTAGGTTGGAGTCTTGCAGTGACTTGATGGCTAAAGGGTTGGCAGTAATGACCTTGATTTAAAAAAAAATTAAATTGTGGCATTAATGATACAAAACTCTGCTGCTTGATGATTTATTCATTCTGAGTAGGTTGGTTGTATATACCAAGCTTAACAGATCATATAAGAGGAGTCATGTTTTTGAAAGGGGGGACATTCGGCATGATTTTTGGCTGAGTAATGCATCTGTTACAGCCCTTCCGCAGCTGCTGGACTTAAAATGGTATCATATGTGGTATCCTGAGGAGGTGCTGTTTTGAAAAAAACTGATAGGACTTACAAAACCGACNTACAAAACTGATAGGACACTGCTTCACAGTGCAGGTGGATAATGACCCTAAACATACTGCGAAAGCAACTCAAGACTCTTTGAAGGCAAAGAAATGGAATATTCTTCAATGGCCAAATCAGTCTCCTGATCTCAAACCAATAGAGCTGCTTTTCACTTCCTGAAGACAAAACTGAAGGCAGAAAGTCCCACAAACAAGCAGCAACTGAAGGTGGCTGCAGTGAATTGACTGCAAAGTAATTTCTTTCAAGTATTAAAATTATGGTTATATTTACAATTCTGTCACTTTGCTGAAAGTCTACACTTTGATCACATCTTGATTGGTTTATTTCAAATCCATTGTGGTGGTGTATAAAGGTAAAATCACAAAAACTCTGTCATTGTCCAAATACTTACCTGACTGTGTGTGTGTGTGTGTGTGTGTGTGTGTGTGTGTGTGTGTGTGTGTGTGTGTGTGTGTGTGTGTGTGTGTGTTGTGGTAAATTAATCTTTTTCAGCTGCTTCGACGGTTATAAAGTGACTAGTTAAATGACTGTTTTTTTAAATGACCTCCATCATGATAGATAAATATTTCTCTGCTCCATCCTGTTCATTTTTTTCTCCTTTGCCCCTTTGATTGATGTAAAGCAGATTCTCTTTCCCAGGGAGACAGAACAGTGGTTCATCTCCTGCAATCAGTTTTAAAGCAGGCACCCATGGACCAGCTCATCTGATGTGAGCCGTCTGTGAGTTCTGGAATGACTGGGGACTGTTTGTCAGTTGGGTACAAATCATTTCTCCACCAGCGGACACAGTGGGCACTCAACATCCACTTCAAGAATCCAATAATGCTTGTCACATGCACACCTGCGTTGACTCACGGAAGATCAGGCAGGCATGACAGAATCATTCACCTCTCTGCAGGCTCTGGATCACTTTCTGAATTTCTTTCAGGAAAACTAGATACCGTGAGGTTTGCAATGTTCTTGTTATTGCCACTGATCGAATTAGCCTTCCTGAAAAAGTAGTTGTCATCTCACTTTGGTCATTACCATGCACCAAAACATCTGCTATCCTCAAACACAGAGGAGATGATGATCAGGAAGCAGTAAAAATTGCTATTTTTATTCTGATTTTCTTCTACGTATGCCAAGGTTTAAATCAATTGTGAGTTCATCTACGTATGGCTGAGCAAATTACTGAGCGGGAGTTGATGTACTGATGCATGAGGTGACTGATGTGTTCTTCTGGCCTGAGATCATACTGTACGTGTTGGTATTGGTCGGGTCACATCCAAAATTAGCCAGTGGATATTTGCTTTCTCACTGAGAACAGTCCAGCCCTGAACATGCCCTTGAACATTCTTTGCCCCAAACATCTATTATTTTATACGTTTGATTTATTGATTGATTTCAACAGGACAAATTGCAGGTTTTTATACTGATGCATTGTATATCTTAGGTCATTTTTTCATTTAGTCATTTGCCAATTCCTATCCACTAGCTATCTGTGCCTATCACACAACAGCTACCAGCCAAGTGTGAAGGATAGCACAAGTCCTCTAAGACACATTGAGCCAGTTACCCTTTCTTTTTATCTGCTGCTTATACACAAGGCAGCTGAACACACTTGGAGTAAACAGCCCTCTTCCGCATATACAAGCTCACAGACACCCATGATTGGCTAGTGTCACTGATTGACCCCTCCCACCCAGAGAACACAGCCGGTTACACTCTGTTGGACTCGGGGACAAACAGGGATGGCTTTGGTATCGTTAGGATTCAAAATTGCTGTCCAATGCTTCTTTGTTGTGCCAAGTAAATCTAGAACTTTACTTACAGGCAATAGTTTGGTCAGCATCTCTTTTCCATTCCTTTTGTATTTCATTTGTTTTCAAAGTCTTTACGATCAGTAACCTAAGGGACACTTGAACCCTAGGTCGATATGGACAGTGTGAACAATCACACGTGCAGACCTGCAGTATATACAGCGCTAAAGCTAGTAACGCTCCATTGATTGTAATTCAATGAACTTCAAGTGTCATTCAATCAGCAGCGAGGAGATGAGAGCGTGATTAGTGTAAAGAGAGCCACACAGACCATAGTGCCACTCAATCCTTAGGCAATGAGCCAGACGGAGAGAGAAAGAGAATGAGAGAGGGACTCGGGTAGCTGCTTAAACCTATTTTTTTTCACAATTCCTGTATATTTCAGTAATTCCATTTGAACACTTTTATGCTATTGTTATGTCTGAGACAGGGTGCAAACAAGTGAAATTGTCAAAAAGTCATGTTCAATCCCAAATCAGTGCATAAATAAAGTACAACCATGAACCACCAACCCTGTCGAACAGGTGACAATGGTGGGTGAGGAATTAAGGGTTAAAACACTTTGAATTGGTCATGAACATCTAGAAAGTAGCAGAACCATCACAGTATGTACTGATATAGTGAGACAGTGTTTCAAAATAGTCTGAACAGAAAGAACTTGTTAAGGCAATTAAATATAAATTAAACCAAATGTCTAAAGGAGTTTCAGAATCAGAATATCAGGCACGAAGAGAAGCAGAAGGTGCTCAGTACCCAAGTGAATCAGTTCTTCAAAAGACCCAATGAACTCAATATGATTTTTAATAGTGAACTTGGATGGATGATATTTGGGACAGATGTGGGCCAAACACACATGGATAAATTTACATTTTCTATTTAAAATTCTCTCAGTGCTACCATAAAAAAGACACTGCTGTGTATGTGCTCATTTTGTGAGTTTGCTTAAATTAATCATGTCTGATTAATGTATAAAACAATTCAGTGAAAATATGACAAGTTAGGACTCAGATAATAAAATCCCACTCATGTCTACCTGTCACAGATATGACCTTGTTGACTAGCAACTAAATTTTAGGATGGAAGTGGGATATTTTCAAACTGCATATTCATACATATTCATAAACCATTTGCATTTTTATAAGGGTGTAGAGATGTTTCTTTGGCACCGAAATATATTGAACAATCTATTATTCCACATAGATTATTTGGTAACACTTGAATTAAGGTTCCCATTAATAAACAGTAACAACCCTAGCCATAAAGCCATAATGTTAACAAAATAAAAGCGAGTATAAATGTATAAATTAGCAAAAATAAAGTACAGCATTTTTATTACATTATATATGTAAATATGTTTTTGGAGTTTACTTTTATTCATTCGTACTATGAACATTGGTTAATGCAGGTGTTGATTATTAATACAAGCATTAGATACTTCATTAATATTACTTATACGTATTATTGCTAAAGCTCATGGTTTCTTCATGTTAGCTAAAGTTTTAAATAACGTCAGTTAAGGAAGCCTTAATGTAAAGCATAGTATAAATGGTTTCAATGTTCAGTGGTACTTTAAAAAGCTCTCAACCAGACTTGCTAGTAGTGACATGGAAAGAGTCAGAGGTTGCCTTAACACACCGTATGTCTGCGTTTTGGAATGAGTGAGGCATGGTGGGTTGCTGTGTATTTCAGAGGTCATAGCTGTCAGAATTGAAAAGGTGGAAGGGCAAGAGAATAAGAAAAAGGAAATGAGTGACAGCAGTCAAACAACTCCCTACTAGGTGAAAGAGAAAGAAGGAAAGTGTTTGTAAGAAAGAGAGAGAGAGAGAGACGTCCAATAGTCTGTCCATGAAGACTTGCACAAACACTGGAAGAGACTGAGAAAGAGGAGATGAAAACTTTTCAACTGATAAAAAAACAGTGTTACAGGAACATAAAACAGCCAAATACCTATAAAGAAAGTATATTACGCTGGGTGTGAAGAGACTGGTGGAGGTGTACATGGAAATAAAGAGGAATTGAAAGAGAAAGGGACAATAGGGCATTAGAGCGAGAGAGAAAAGCTGTAAATCTGACAGATGACCAAAGCTGTGAGAGATTGTGAGACTGAGACAGACAGTGGGCTAAAGGTGATATGAAGCAGCAAGCAATGGCCTTACTTTGCACTGAAGTCCTTAAAATGACTGAAGCCCTGTAATCCCTCCACCTGAGCGATGTCAGGACTAAAACAAAGCTACATCTACCACCACAGTGCTCTCCAGAATCCAAAATAGCACAAAAGACACACGCACACATGCACGCACACACACATACACACACACACACACACACACACACATACACACATATACTGGGAGATAGAAGAAGCATGTACATATGGTATATACAAAGCAATCCCACACAGTCTCACTGCAGACATGTGCCGGCACAAACACATGGTTTCGACATCTGTTCTAAGTAATTAGAAATTCTGATAAGAAATCTCTTCCAAGGCAGCAGTAATTGAACTGAGAGATTTTTCATACTCTGATTCTCTTCATTTATTTTAGGCTGGGTGTGGGTTTGTATTAAAACATAATTTTTATGTTTGTCTTTAAAAAAAAAAACCTTTGGTTGTTTAAAATTGGATATTAGTGTGAAAAATGATTGCTTACTCATCAGATGGTAGCAGAGCTGCTAAAGTGATACAGGGGCCATTTTTCATAGGATGTGGCCAAAAAAATTACATACATCAACTGCATATATCAGTTACACATATCAAGGTCATGAGGTAATATTGTGGCCATGAGTTACTTCAATATATGAAGATTCTGTGAAGCCATTCTTAGTACTGTGTTGTTACTTGGATGATCAGTAACTGTTTTTATGTTTTGTGATGGTTGTTCATGAGTCCCTTGTTTGTCCTGAGAGAAATCCTCCAGGTCCTGTACATTCTTCACTTTTCCAGCATCTTATGCAGCTATATGATGATGTTGAGGTCCATCTTTTCACACTGAGGACAACTGAGGGACTCGTACACAACTATTACAAAAGGTGCAAACATTCACTGATGCTCNAATTTTGAACTGGATGATTGGTGTAAATTGTTATAATAAATGCTTACTATGTGACCTCCAGTTAGAATGGACAAAAAAAAGTTTATTAGCTTTGAGTAACCTGAGCTAATATATATCTCTGAGATTACACATCTCCATGATTATCTTGGCCACAGTGGTATAATTCAGTTGATTTCTTAGTTAGCATCTCACCCATTTTAAAAATGAGTTTTTTATTTATGGCCACACCAACTTATATAACATCATCTTAGTGGCTCTGTTTGTTGCTTTTATTGGTTCTTTTTGGCATTTCTGGAAAAAAATGTGTATGTAAACCATTATCACATCTCTAAACTCCAGACAAATCCTCACCATATCAACCTACAAATCCCATAATGCTTTGCCCTTGGCCAGCTATCCGTCTCTGTCAGGAGCATGGTGCTAAGAAATGAGTTTTGTAGCTAACCCTTAATCCCAGCCAGTATGGTGAAGCAGCCTCTCACTGTAGCAGAATCCATGCTACACATACAGTATACATGACCAGAAGTCTGCTGGTTCAGGAGATACCTGAACTGCAGATTTGTGCTTAACACACCAACCGCGTTCAACAATAGATTCAGTGGAGCAAATTAAGGAAAATAAAGCAATTTTAAAGAATGCTTCTTCCTCACTGGGACTTAGTTAGTATTGAGCACTCGTGCACTTTACCATTTTATACGCTGCTGTAGGACCAATTTCCTCTTTCAAAATTGTACCCTTTACTCTTACAGGAGAAATCATTAAGCTCGCCTTTATAGACTCTTTTGTTGTTATTCCTTTACAGGACATTTTGCAGAAAGTTAAAGAGCTTCTATTTCAAGCAGGCTCGCTTGTGAGCACTTACAGGTCTATCCAGCTGATCAGTGAATATACTGTGGTCATGAAATGCTAATAGGAGAGGTGGAGAGTTCTCACTTCAACACCATCACCACTTCTGTTTTTCACACCTATTTTTCCTAGGTTCACTTTTGTCTTTTTTTTTTTTTGCTGAGAACTGAATACTTGGGCAAAGATCTTTTGAAGTGTGCCCTAAGGTACCGACTGGAAAAACCCAGCCTGCATTATTAAACAATATTAAATGCACTATTGTAGCTGTTGCCATTGCCATCTTAAGGGCCATTCTATTATTTCTAATAGCGATCCACTGGAAGCCTGATGGAGTCCAAATGAGTCAACATGAGTATAGACTTCAGAAGCAGAAAATCTGCCCAGAAAACTTTGAGTTGTCATGTAATTTCAGATATAGCCCATGTCACCTCTTTTTTTCATAATTACCTTCTTATTGTTGTCTATAGCATCTGTGATGCAAAAGAAATATCTTTTATTTTTCAGTTAAGAGATTTCTGGATTCCTTTTGTTCTGCAGTAGACTACATGAGAGGACCGTTAAGCTCATTTTTAATCTGTTTTAAACCAGGCGTGATAAGTACACAGCTTGTGGTACTGGCACTTTCTAGCATTAGCACTTCACAGAGTGTTTTTACATTACCAGGGAGAAATTGCTGTCAATCATTATACACGCTGACACAGCCAGTTCTGATCAGGCAAAAAGAGGACTAGCTTTTCATTAGAATTAAATCATAATAAGGGATGTGTAGTATATTTCTTGAATCTAGCATTGGTAAATGCCTATTTAATGATCATTAGTATCACAAAATGTCTATTAGCACTTGAAATCATGTTGCCAGGCGCTTTAAAACTCTTCTTCAACCACACATCGTGAAGGCCAATTCACACTGCATGCTGTTTTGAATCCACACCAGCTGTATTTAAGACACACACTACGTGAGCCTTTGTATTGCGCTGAATTTGTTTTATGTGCCATCTCTTTTTTTTTTACTTGCCTGAGTATGTGAATTTGGAAACTCCATAGACACCCATTTAGTACTCAACCACTCAACCACGATGCTAGGAGCTTTATTTTAAAATCTTCAAAGATGCCAAGATTGAGTCCCACTGTTTTTATGTCATGTTTTTATTGAGCTGTGTTGTAATTACAGCTGTCCTTATCCCCATGTTTGATTGACACGGTTGAACTTTTTAATAGTTGTTTTTCTTATAGTGTGTACAGAACATGTGTGGTGTGGATTGAAGGGAAGATTGTCATGACATTTTAACATCAAGCTCTGGATGTTTTCTCTTACATATCAAAGTGCCACTGTAGTTAGCATGTTACTGCAGGTGCTTAATGGTATAATATGACCTTCTAACCATTTATGAGAAATGATCAATCACTAAACAAGTAATAAACATGTGCTAATTAGAGCACACTTAGCAAAGCTTAGCATGTGATATAAGATGTTTTGACATCAAACTTTATAGACGCTATTGTGACCATTAGTGTGTGTTTTATTAGGGCTAATCCAATAATCGTAATCATAGTCCATAGCTTTGGTCAAAGAATAAGCAGACAGAGTTAAACAAGAAATACATACACATAATTAGCAATGGAAATGAGTGAGGGTCAGTTAATGTCAGTCATATGATGAAGATTTCTAAGCAAAGTGTTACACATTTTTCATTTCCAAACAAAAAATATCATATAAAGATGTTTTTAATTGTAAGGAGTAATAAATATATATATATATTTTTTTTTTTTATTTAAAAATAGAAGTATTTGAAGATCTAATTTTTTAATCTAATCTTTTTTTATTTAACCTGGGGTTTAGGTAGGAAACTGGTCTGTGTGTACTGATATAACTTACTTTATCCTGCTAGCTAGTTAGTAAGTTAGCTAATTATCATGCTACTATCATTAGCAGACCAGCTAGCCAAAATGATAGTATTTAGTAAATGAGCAAGTTAGCAAGCTGGTAATAACTTGGAAGTAGGCCGTAAAAATCACTAAGGAAACTGCTTCAGCTGCTTGCTGCAAAGGGCAAGTGCACTCTGTTCAGTAAATCTGTTCCCCTTTACACCTTCCTCCCCTTGACGAAAGTGGCCACTCATGTGTCATAGATTATAAGCACTTCTGAGTCGTCAGAGCATGGGAGATGAAAACAATATAATAAAGTGCTGGGCAGGATGCCGGGCTTCTAGAGCATGTGGGGAAATTCCAGTTACTTCCTTATGTGAGGCTTCGGTGAGACACGGTTTCATCGCGGAAGTGTTGAGTTCATGGTGCTCAATTTTGACTGTTTGTGATAACAAACTTTCCTCACATGTAGACTTTTCACCAAGCCAGCTTAAAGCCAAACCTACAATCTATTATTTATAGTTCAGATGGATCATCTGTTGCTCTGCTGAGAATTTAAAGCAACGATTTATTTCCGTTTTGTGGTCTATAACCTGCATGCTAGTCCTGAGGGCAAGATATCATTAAAGTCTATTTCAATGTGACAATTAGCAGAGGGCTGAATAGCTTTAAATGGAAGGAAAATCACTCACACAGTATGAATTATTTAAGTTCAGATATACAGCATTTTAAAAATACATATTTAAAGCATAGTAAATAATTAAGCATATATATTTCTGATTAGTCTTGCTCTACACAGGAATGCCTGAGGTTACACATGAACTTTTCTCTGTGTTCTGTAGGCATTCATCCCAAGTCAGTGCAAATGTTCATCCTCTTTTCTGGCTCCTCTATTCCATGCTAATTAGGCTGGAGACTTGTTCTAAATGCCAGTAACTTGATTGGGGTTTGCTGAAGAAGCTAATTACCCTCAAATGAAATTCAGACTTGCATCTATAAATGTGGAAGTGCACTTTTGTTCCCTTTATTAATAGGGAAGCGAGAAAGAGAGACATTAAGGACGAGAGAGAGAGCATTTGTAATTCATATTTATAGTGTACTTCCTATTACTGCTGTATCTCTGTGTGTGTGTGTGTTACCAACAGTGGTGATCAGAGATTGGTCATTGGGAACAATGGCGATTGGTAAATGGTCATTGGAATTTCGGCTCACATAAACACGACTCGGCCAGGATTTACTCTGGTGATGATCGAACCTGCTTCTCAATTTGTATAACCAGCAGCTGTGAGTTTGAGCACCATACAGAGTGCAGTCGATAACATCTGCTCAAAGAGTCGTGAGATTTGTTGATAGATTCTTATTTGACAATAGGTCTCTAAGGGGGGCTAAAAAATAATCACCAATTCACCTACTTTTCTTCAATTCTGTGACACTCACAAAATAAACATGTTTAGTTGTTAGTAGTAGCTTTGATCCAGACCATTTTTAAGGCTATTTGAGGAATATATTTGGTGTTCACTACGGGTTACGTATTTTTCTTCATATTGGGACTTATTAGCAGTGAGGCTGCTACTAAAGAGATGAATGGGTTCTTTTAAACAGGCACTCTGGTGTTTTTTTAGATGCTTTCTGCTTACCCATTCTAATAAACTGAAGGTCATTCCAGGGCAACAGAGAATTTATCTAGTTATTTATTTATTCTTGAGCTGCTGTTCTTTTGCCCTTTGTTGGGCACTCCAACCACTCTGGCAAGAGAATATGCAGGGAACTGGAACAGTTAGAATAGAGAAATATAGTATAGAATGTAGAAAAACCAATTACAAAAACTGTATATCACAGCTGTGGAGTTCCCTTTGGGGACAAAAAAAATACACATTCTGATATGCATCATAATGAATTTTGCAGATAAGTGTTTGAGTAAAACCAACCTGTGTGACATTGTAAAATTGATTTTTTTTTCTTTTATTCCCTCATTTGTCTGTTTTTTTTTCTGAGGCCCTGAACACTTGTTTGCTCAGTTTTGTAATAAGATACAGTACTGCACAATACAGTAATTTGTTCATTGGGTGGAGGAAAGACTAGTGAAAGAAAGACAAAGAAACAATAAAAATGAGTGACAGGAAGTTGTAAAATGCCAGTCATCCAGGTTCTTTGTAAAAAATAGGAAGGCTAAGACTTTTATAGATGAACTTTATAGGTGAACTGTTCCCCTATTGACCTGCCCTTAATGGAGAATGTCCACAAGCAGCTACTTTTGACTCCTATATTATTTGTTTATCATTATTGCAATATAGTGATATCACAGAAGGCTCCACTAAGCAAATGGGACCTCACATTACATCTTCACATTGTTGGTGGTGTTGTGTGAACATCCTGACTAATCGCAGACACTCCAGATGAGAATTGTGGGTGTTTTAATGAATCACAGCAATCCAAAGATCCAACACGTGTAAATTATTTTGTTAGTCCATCCCTTAACCCTGTCAGATCAGTGATGTCTAAATACAATCCATACATATTTCAGTGTAATCATCTTAAAGGATTTTGTCCATATCATGCAATCCTTCTGTGGTTTTTTTAGGGCATAGAACAGCAAGGCATTAGCAGATGCACATAATACTGATATGTAGGTAACATCTTGATATATAGGTTAACTACAGGTGTAATTACATGATCAGGAAGCTTATTAGATTCAATAAATTGTTGTTGCATAACAATGACCAGTGGTTTATATGGCCAATCAGCTTGTCCATCACTACATTGTGGCCTTTGACAGTCATCCTGAAGAACTGTGTGGTATTTAGATGAAATTACCTGCATTTTTGCCTGAAATTAACACGAAGACCTGAGGTAATGGTGGCCCGTGAAGTGCTAAACCACTTTGTAACATTTCTACCTCAAAGACTCAATTAACCTTCACTAGTCTGACGTTAATGGGCTCATTTGTTCAATAAGATGATTTTGCGGGCCCCCAATTTGATTTAAACTTAAATGGATTTTACAAAAAATGTGAGAGAATCTCAGGTTCCATCTATATTATGCCTAAAGCACTGATAAATCAACACAATCAATGATTATGCTCTTATTACAGTTATATGTCTTTGTATTTTTCAGGTATTGTTTCCCAGGACAAGATTGTAATACTAAAATGAAACCACAATGGATGTCCTTAATTCTATAGACTTTACCTTCACATTACAACACCAGCGGGTTGTTCATCGATAATTGGTTCATCGCACCATCATTTTCCAGCACTTATACATGAGTGTGAGGATCTGTCCTGAGCACATCACTACCAGCTAAGGACCAGAAGGTAGAAGTGCCTCTGTTTAAGGATGGGGGCTCCAGCAGGACCTCTGTTGGGTGGCTTCAGCTCTACCACTGCCTCTGTGGACATCAGTGGCTGGATGACCTGGCCTGGGAACACCACCATAAGCCTGAACCAGAGCCTGTTCTGGACTGACCCCAGCACCAACCTTTCCTCCGCCTCATCTTCCGGTCAGGGCATAGCCAGGCAAGTGATCAAAGAGAAGAACTGGCCTGCGCTGCTTATACTCATCATCATCCTGCTGACCATCGGAGGGAACATTCTTGTTATTATGGCCGTGTCGCTGGAGAAGAAACTGCAGAATGCAACTAATTTCTTCCTGCGGTCTTTGGCTGTGGCAGACATGTTGGTGGGCATCCTAGTAATGCCCATCTCGCTCATCAGCATCTTGTATGGTGAGTAGCAGCATGCATCTTATCGCTTGATTTGTTCTGCCTGTCATATAATTATTTTGTAGAGTTTGTGTTTTTGAGCCTCTCTAATCAAAAATCCATAGACAATGTGTTCATGTCCATGGTGGGATCCTTAGGGGTTTCTGAAACTGAATTCCTGCTATTTTTGTTTTGTTTTTCCCACAGTTTTCGCATGAATTCACCATAATCCTCCTCCACAATATGCCACCAGAAAACAAGGCAAAATTATTTAATCAGAACAGGTTCCACTACATAAATTGCAAATCTCCCATGACTAATTAAATGGGTGATTTTAAAGGAGATCATGCGAGTTCAGATTGGTAACAAGACTGTGGACGTCAGGAGATTTCGTTTTCATCACAGTCCAGGAGACAGCGAATGAAAACGCCATATGGAAGACAGTTGGTTTACTTGTAATAAATCTGTGTGTGGGCATTTATGTGTGTGGTGGATATTAATGTAGGAGAACTGTGAAATGTCACGTTGACACATTGCACAATACTCTAATGAAGACAGAATGCGTTTGCTTTGTCTTCACAGAAAAAGGGAGCCGCATGAAATCTGCACTCATTTTCTTCTTTAATATTCATAAGAGTCGTTTTTGGGCCACATGACTTGTCTTTATGCTCCACATGAACACACAGTAAAATGCAGCGGCACCTTCCATGTGCCATATTGATCCACAAAGATCTATTTGCGTTGAATCAACCCAGTACTACGGCATCCACTATAGTTTAGCCTGCATGATTAGGCTGGACTTGACTGCAGAAGAAGAGGCGATTATTGATCTGTATGCTCAGTGGTGTAGCCCTTAAAGAGATATTGATCACTAACTGACCATTTAGGTTGTCAATGCAAACAGGGTAACAGAAATCAAAGATGAGCAGACATTACACATGCCGATTAACACACCCCATCACCTAGCGTTTAATTGAAGAAGGGAAGGCTCACACAGACAGAAGTGGAGGGTTATCAGCGAACTCTTTGTATGCAGGACCATGTATGCAGTGGGACATGTTATCTCTTGCCTGGCTATTAAAATGGGTTGGCAGTTTGTGATGGCTGGCAATCTGTCCAGAGAACATCCAAGCATCATTAGCTGGAATAATCACATGCATAAACACACACAGATAGCCTGTGCTTATGACAGTCAATAATAGATTTTGACCTGCTTAGTCCTTTTTTCTGTGCTTTGAATGAAAACTGGATAGCGCCTTAGGGCGACGGGCAGCAAACTTTTAAACGCAATCATCAGTGTGACATTGGAGGTCATTTCAATCAGCTTTATCGCTAACAATCAGTGTGTGTGAGCATGTGTTTGTGTGTACCCATCTATGAGCGTGCCATAGTTCAGTGTATTATCTTTTCCAGTCTTGAGTGAAAGTGGAATCCCGGGAATGATGACACAGATTTATAGCCTGGCTGAAATAATTAACGGATTGAATGCACATGAAAGAAAGGATTTGATTACTGATGGACCTGACAATACTTTGGACTGAAATGAATGATTAGCATATGCATAAAAAAAAACTTGTGCTCAAATTTGTCTAATGATGAAAGAACAGTGCTACGGAAAGTCCTTTCTTTAATGCTGGTCATACATATGAACTGTCCCTGAGTGTAAAACACATTACCAAACCAAAAGCACAACAGCAAATCCAGAAACACAACAGCAAAACCACAATTTCAACAGCGAAACTGGCAACACAACAGGAAAACTAAGATCATCACAGCAAATTCAGAAACATAAAATGCTACTGATCATTCAGAAAAACCAAAAGCACAACATCAGGTCAGAAAACATAGCAGCCAAACCAGAAAGACAACAAACGCAAAAGCACAACAGCAAATTAAACACAGCAGTAAATTCGGAAGGACAGCAAACACAAAAGCACAACAGCAAAACCAAAAAAACACAACAACAAAGCCAACATCGCAACAGCAAGTCTAGAAACACACAACAGCAATTACCTAAAAACTGTAAAGACGAGTCCTTATTGAACATCACATGCTCAATGCTGATTGGTCACGGAGTGTGATGACCATCAAAAGGAAAAATTATGGTATTTTTTCACTGCTACACTGTTGCCTGGTTAGCGTAGTGAAAACGACTCAGTGAGTAAGATATTGATGTTGTTATAATGCTGTACAGAGCTGACAGCATATCTAAAATAACATCATTTGAATACCCTTGATCAAAATAAGCAAGAATACAAGCATCAGTAGATGCAGTAGATCGTTTGGGCTCATATTTCCTCGTACTGTAAACATCCTCCAGCTCACAGCTTTCCATAGTTTCCTGTAGCCAGTCAGCAACGAGCATGCCATGTTCAATTACAATAAGACCTACCCTTTCTGTTTTCATTTAATGTCGGTGCGTTTCCAAATTAGTTGTGTTTTTGGTTTGTTAATGTGTTTTGCATTTAAAATGCTTGCAGAACCTGTTGCAAGTAACAAATGGGACAAAATATAATTAATGTGCTTAACACCCTGGCAAAATTCTCCTGTGAAAACAGGTAGGCTGTAAAATGCAAGAAGGCAGAAGGTTCAAGGACACATCGGGCTTCCAGTCTTCCGTACAGTTTGTTATGCTGCTGCGTAATCCAATTTTCGTCCTTTGTCTTTGGGCTATAATGCATGTTTGTTTATCACAAGCTAGTGCAAAAACCCAGAAAAAAGCCACCCCACATAAAAAGCTTCAGTCACCTCATAGAAAAAAAGGCTTTTTATATGTGCCATGTATGTCAGTGTGTTGGCCTGTTAGAACAGAGAAAGGTGCGAAGAGGTTGTTCTCTCTCTCTCTCTCTCTCTCTCTCTCTCTCTCTCTGTGTGTGTGTGTGTGTGTGTGTGTGTGTGTGTGTGTCTTTCTCTCTCAGTTCTAAACAAGTTAAACACATGCTACTGCAATAATGATAAAAAGCTCATTCTTACTTTGTACTTAAACTGCAGGTCAACCAGGAAGTCACATCCAGCTCATTAAAGATATTTTAATTTAGCTCTCAAAAGGATTGTTATCCTATGCTTTATAAACCGTACAGATTGAAGGTATATAGTATGGCTAGTGTGTTTCCGAATTTGTATAAAAAATAATAATAAATTCCTCAGACTGCTTGTTAGATTAATCGTCAGATATGTCAGTAATAAATGAATGCAATTTGTATTGGATAATTTTAGGAGTGTAGTGTAGGATATAAGCGCAAACTGAAATCCTCTTTATTTTGCTTACTCAAGTAATTATTGTTGGTAAATCAGACACAAGTCAAAAGAGATCAGTGTGACCCCAGAAAGTTAAATCAGTTGATCTAATTAAACATGCAGACCCAGAAACCAAGCCTAGAAGTAACATGGCAGATGAATACAAATCACAGATGAACATGTATAAACACAGGGTATAAATACACAAAGTAAAAAGCAACAAGTGGAAACAATCAGGAAAGGAATCAATCATCAGACTGAGAAAGTTAACACAAACAGGACGTGAAAATATAATGAAAGGGAGAATGAAGGAATGAATGTCTTTATTTGCATTTCCCTCCTTTTCAAGGATGCAAGGCTGAGATTTGAGAACAGAGCAATCGATATAATCAGACATCCTCATTCACTGAAGTGTCACTTTAAAGCCACGCCGCTTATTGATGAGCGGTGGCCCATCTGTATCGCCTGCCACAATGCATCACACATCTGCATATGAGTATCAAAGTGCAACTCAACTACAAACAATTGTTCCCATTGTTTTATATATATATATATGTGAAAAAATTACAACACCCCATGAAAGCCTGTATTTTTTTAACATAGTTAAACATATGGACATTTCATCTTCATCTTCAACAATATTGGGAGATTCAAGTAATATAATTAAACAAATAAAGCCAATGAAAAGTCTTTTTAAAATGAGATGTAAAATGGCTAAAATGACCTACAGGTGAATCACATCAGGTGCAGATTATTAGAACATGGTTACAGAGCATTTTGAAGGAGGCTCGCCTTATTTAAACCTCAGACATTTAGTTTGATTTGCTCTTAATTGATGAAGTGAGAGGTATCACCATGGTGAGATCCAAAGAGCTCTCTTTCGGCCTTCAGAAAGAAGAGCATTGATGCTTATGAGCTTGGTAAGGGATAAAAAGATCTCAAAAGAATTTGTAATCAGCCATTCCACTGTCCGGAAAATAATTTACAAGTGGAATTTAAAACAACTGCCAACATGGCCAGGTCAGGCCATCCACGCAAATTCACCCCAAGAGCAGACCACAAGATGCTTAAAGAAGTCTCCAAAACCCCTAAAATATCATCACAGGGCCTACAGCAAGCTCTTGCTACAGTTGATGTCAAAATGCATGAATCTACAATCAGGAGGATGCAAGGAGGAAACCTTTGCTGTCTAAGAAAAACATGATGGCAAGACTGAAGTTTGCCAAAGAACTCATAGACAAAGGCCAAGACTTCTAGAATAATGTGCTTTGGACAGATGAGTCTAAAACTGAATTATTTGGACACCATAACAGAGGGCATGTTTGGCGTAAAAACCAAATACAGCATTTCAGCAAAAGAACCTCATACCAGCTGTGAAACATGGAGGTGGAAGTGTTATGGGTTGGGGCTTTGCTGCAGCAGGACCTGGCCAGCTCACCATCATAGAGTCCACTATGAATTCTACATTGAATCAGAAGGTGCTTGAGGAACACGTGAGACCATCTGTCAAAAAATTGAAGCTGAAGCTTAACTGGACCTTACAACATGACAATGACTCAAAACATACCAGTAAATGCACCAAGGACCGGCTGAAAAGTAAAAAATGGAAAGATCTGGAATGGCCAAGTCAAAGCCCAGATCCAAAGCTACATCTATTTCATCTACAGGTACAAATTCAAAACAAGATCAGAAATCGACATGTTGACATTTCTTAATAAAGAACTGAATATTTAATGTAGTGTCCTAATTCTTTCACATGATTATATATATATATTGTCCAGTTTATGTGAGTGTGTGCTTCATTCATCTACAAGAACCACACCATCATAGTCAGGAATATGGAGCCTGGGTGTGAGGCAGTAGAATTCACCTCAGATGTCTATCGCAGTGCACCACACAGTCATACCCAGGGGCAATAACCAATCTGCCTACCTTGTCTTATCTTATTTTTGGACTCATTAAAAATATGTCCTTGTAGGGAGCATCTGTATACCCTTACTCCGGAATTCTGCTTAATTCCCTTTAGCACATATAAAGAATGAATTCGTCCTTAATCAAGGCAAACTTTGATGAGTTTTCAGGTCATAGCCTGAAGGACAAGGAGATTTTGGCCATTGATTTTGGCAAGTTTTTAATATGTCTTTTGAGTATGTAGGAAGAATGACTACTGTGGTTGCAAATAAGACTTCAAACGTAATATGGACCAAAACAGGATATATTTAGGAGCCAGATCAAAGCGCAACAGAACCAAGTTAAAATGGATCAATAACGATGTCTCTTTATGGACCAATTTAAGCCAGATCAGACTGGCCCAATAATTTATATCCATGGATGTCTCTGTTCACCGAGTTGGTGTTCACTGAGCTTACACTAAACACACAAGACAAATTTTATTGTATATTATCAAACCATGACGATTACAATGCTGTTTAATCTTATTGCTAGCTCTACTTGTTGGATAATAAATGCGTTATGAATCATAGTCATTATTAATGTCTCTTGAGCTGCAAAAAGGCAGTGGCCAATATTAATAACAGATGATCAACTACTACCTTTATCTGGCCCTATTGCAGACATATTTTAAAGATATTCCCTGCAGCGACAAACTGTCCGCCTCTCGCACACACACAGTCCGCGAAATCATAAAGTGCTTCTTATCCTTTGTCACTTTCATCAATCATTCATAAGTAAACAGAATGGAACTGTCTTGACTGGTTTTTAATAATTCTGCTCAATGCTGTTTCAGAGCCTCAGAAAGTAAGAGAAATATTGGTGAGTTAGCTGTTTTTAAATGAGTCCGCATGGACAAAGAGTCATGCTGGGCTCCATGCTGCCTGAACAGCGGTAACAGTTTAAAAGGCTGTCAGTCCATGCATCATTTTTCATTTGAGAATATTGGTAAATATCCATGCAGAATCATTACATCTGATGCATCCATACTCAGTGTTCCTGCCCTCCTGTTTGAATTGGCTTTCTGATTTATTTGTTGCCGTACATTTTTAGGACTGAGCCATTTTTTCCTAGGAGGAAATCTTTATCCAGTGACCAATGGGCTGCAACTGAAAAATGAACAATCTTCTAAGCTATGTAGTGGGAATACTATAATTTGTGCAAGACCTAAACATTCACTGCACAATGAGCCTTGGACATTTAAATTTGTTATGTGCTTGCAGTCTTTAACCTAAGAGCGATTGCTTTGGTACTCCATTTGTTTCTACATTGATTTCAAACATGACTTAGCCAGTGTAAGAGTTAAAATTACAGTAAGTGGTGTGTAAAATAGGCAACTGTAAAATGTCAGTCATTTGGGGGTGGAATTGGGGTTGGCAGAGGGTTCAGGAAGTTTGAACCCCCTGAAATATGTTCTGCCAGGTCTAAATGTTTATTCATGTGCGGTTAACGTAACATGCATTCAGTGCAGTTGGTATTCACATCCAATACCATTGTTTTGCATAGTAATTGCACTGTAATGACCTTAATAAGGCTTAATGCAGTTATAATTTTGATAGCATATTTAATCAGCCCAGATATGAAAAGATGATGTCCTTTAGTTTGTATAATCACATTTTATTGGCTAGCAGCTGCTATGTTGAGAAACAGGATTAACCAATGGGGTTCATGCATTTTTCCCATTTCTGTTCAAAAGCCAGCTAGCTACACTCTGAGTTTTTGAGGTGGCAGCTGATGAAGTACTGGAGATCCACTTCAGGAGGAGAAAAAAGGAAAAGTAGATCTGGTTTTATGAGATAAGATGTCCGTTTCTGACATGTTATTTAAATCATTTTCAGTGGAATTGTCATGAGGTTATTTTTCTGAATACCGCTGCCACTTCTACTGCTGCCTGGCCTTCACCCCCAAATGCATGAATGCATCAAATTGATCAATTTATTTGTACAGATCACACAATGATTTGGCATATTTCCTCATCACCCCCTTGAAATAAATTTCTAGCTTTGTCACTGGTATGCAGTTTTCAAATCAAATAACTGGGCAGCTTTCCAGCTTGCTCACTGCTTTCTGCTTTGTTCTACTCATGGCCACATAAACACACATTCAGATGTGCCACATTAGTCATGTCTGTAACTCCTCCCCCAAACACCACCCTCATGCTTCAGACACCTGCTAAACCACACCCCCACCTCTACAACTACTACCTTAGTGATGGACGTTGAGCTCATTTTCATTTCATTAATTAGATATTAAAATCTGCTAATAGACCATGTGTAACTCTATCAGGCCACATTTACTTCAAGTTTCTTAAACGCCATATCATTGTTACTGGATTTCATTGCATTTCTACAAATAGTAATGAGAAACCCCGCCCCTAACACTAACATCCACTCTGAAGGACTTGCATATTAATTTTAATTAACATGTGATCGTCCAATGGAATCCAAGATTTATTTTCTATTCTTCCATCAACAATTTAGTCTATTTTCACTTTGGTTTATACTTACCTACATTACCCACAATGCCATTCAAACCCCACCTGCCATTAACCTGCTGCTAGTGGGACTCTACCTAAGAGAGTGATGCAGCAGGGCTGCTCTGCTCCAACAGATCAGCTACCAAAGCTGGCTCGCAGTCTCCGCTCTAATTCATCCCAAAGGTGTTCTATCGGGTTGAGGTCAGGACTCAGGCAGGCCAGTCAAGTTCCTCCACACCAAACTTGCTCATCCATGTCTTTATGGACCTTGCTTTATGCACTGGTGCACAGTCATGTCAGAACAGGAAGGGGAACTGACGGCGTGCTTTACACCACTGCATCCGACGTTTGCATTGCACTTAGTGATGTAAGGCTTGGATGTAGCTGCTCATCCATGGAAACCCATTCCATGAAGCTCTCTATGCACTGTTCTTCAGCTAATCTGAAGGCCGCTCTGTGATGAATTTTGTGTGCATGTGTGCATGCTTTATCTATCTGTCATAGATTCAGTCACTCTTATGAAATGCATGCCATACTTCGGTGCACTTCTTTTATAGTTCTCCTTCTGTCTCCATTTCAGCCTGAGTTCTGTCGTCTCCTGCACCGCATGTAACACTGACTGTGTAGAAATAAAATAAATATAAATGACAATCCATACAACAGACTAAGATCATTATATCCTCTGTTTGTCTCCTTTCTTTTCTCCACTCTCCTCTAGTTCTCCCTAGCCTCTCTCTCGCTCTCTCTCTCTCTCTCTCTAATCTTATAATTCATTCATGTCTTAGTAGCCTGGTGTGGCGTTGTAATGACATAGAACAGGGGAGATCCTGGAAATCATGAGTGAAATCTTGCTCAGAGGGAATTAGAATTAGAGCTGAAGGACATAATTCCTGTCTCATTGTCTATCTTGAGTGCTAAGACCAGTGCTGGCTGTATGAGCATCAATACCACAGACCTTGATGGGAATAAAGGCAACTTCATTGAAAGGATCCCTGCAAGGACAATTATGAAACATGTCTGATTCTCTATTGCACTGGATTTCCATCTTTGCAGTTAGGCTACCTAGTGGGGTATGCCGGTACTGCAGCTATCATCGATTTTTAACTGTAAAATAATCGCTAAACATAATATCATTAGCCAGATTTAAAAATCAGAACATGCATCTTCAGTAAGTTACGTTATCCTGGACTGGGCTATGGTGGATCTGGAGCCTATAGCTGTAAAACCGGGGGCAAGGCAGGAAATACACACTGAAAGAGATGCCCAAGGAGGCGTGAGGAACCCAGAGAACCTGAAGAAAAGCTGTGTGAATACAGTGAGAACGTGCGCAGAAACTCCACACAGACAGTAACCTGAGCTCTGCTACATAAATATCAGAATGTGAGTTTCAAAACTATGTGAACCACTATTTTAGTCCAAAACATTTAATATTGTCTGGTGTAAGCAAATAGCAATGTTGAGTGTTGGGAAATGCTCACATATTCATAAAAAAAGTTATAGTCAAATCTAGGTTTTGTTGTGTGAAAAGCTGAGTCACATCTCTTTCTCTAATCTATAATATAAGGTCTTTGTGAAGCTTTGCGCATCCTTATGGTTATTGTCTCTTATTAGGGTCTTTGTGAAGCTTTGTGTATCCTTATGGTTATTGTCTCTTATTAAGGTCTTTGTGAAGCTTTGCGCATCCTTATGGTTATTGTCTCTTATTAGGGTCTTTGTGAAGCTTTGTGTATCCTTATGGTTATTGTCTCTTATTAAGGTCTTTGTGAAGCTTTGCGCATCCTTATGGTTATTGTCTCTTATTAAGGTCTTTGTGAAGCTTTGCGTATCCTTATTGTTATTGTCTCTTATTAAGGTCTTTGTGAAGCTTTGCGTATCCTTATGGTTATTGTCTCTTATTAACGAAGTTCATTATTGTTACAGCTGTAATTAAGTTTTAAAATGGTCAGGTCAGATGTTGTTGGCTACAGAAGCTTGTGGAACGTCTTATAGGAAACTTTTACCTAGAGTTTCAAATGTCAGCTTTGATCTCTGTTCCAAGACACTTGGCTTTTTTTTTATTATTATTCATACTCTTGGCCCTTATTTTGTTCCAATAATCTAATCTACTAGACTGAACACTTTGATCTTATTTCTTTTCTCTGATCAGTCTGATAGTTATCATGGCATAACCATGTCTTCTTCTTTTCCCTTTTCCTTTTCCTGGACCCTTATTTTATCTGGCTCGCTTTTTAATGCAGTGTAAAGACTGAAATGACATTTCTTTTTCTTTTCTTACTCTTATTCTTACACTCTTTTCTAATTTATAGTTAAGCATGCTGAAAGAAAGAGATAACATTAGATGATTCTGTAGGCCATGGTGTTTTGTGTTTAAGTCCTGATGGTTTAATGGGTGATGTGTGACTGGTTCGAGATGTATCTAATGGTTTTCTAATGGGATTAAAAAGTGTACAACATGAGTGATGGCTCATGATGAGTTTGTGGCAGTATTTCTATGTGTAATCATCTTGCACTGCAGGATATCTGCAAGGAACCAAAAAAATAAAAGCACTGGTATACAGCATTAATGGTAATGTAGAAGCAATAAGTGGACCCTTGGAAACCATTACGCCTGAATGTTTAATGAAAATCATTAGGCTAATTAGAAAAAGTATGTCTAAAACCTTTTTTTTTAATCGGAACTCCTTCCCTTGTGTTCCCTTTGCTCTAGACTATGTGTGGCCACTTCCTGAAGCTCTGTGCCCGATCTGGATCTACCTAGATGTGCTTTTCTCCACAGCTTCAATCATGCACCTGTGTGCCATCTCTCTGGACCGCTACGTGGCTATCTGCAACCCCATCCAACACAGCCGCTTCAACTCACGCACCAAAGCCATGCTGAAAATCGCTGCTGTCTGGACCATCTCTATAGGTCAGAGCTTACATTTACTTCAGTCTGGGTCATGTGTTGACTAAACTGCAGATATGTATGACTCTTTTTGAGAGGTTAGGCTTTTTTCTTTTTCCTTTACTTACTTAAAAGCTTAGGAGTATCCACAAGATGGAGTGGCATTTGTGGTGAAATAAAAAGAAGTAAAAAAAAAAAAAAAAGTGTAAACTTTCAGCTTTAATTCAAGGGGTTTAACAAAAAAAATATTGTATTAACCGTTTAGGAATTATAGCCTTTTTTTTATATAGTACCTCTATTTTCACAGGCTCAAAATTAATTGGACAACTAACAATTATAAATGTAAGGATTGTTTTTAATACTTGGATGCGAATCCTTTGCAGTCTGGAACCCATGGACTTCACCTTTACTGCAGTCACCATCACTTGCTGTTTGTTTGAGGGTCTTTCTGCCTTCAGTTTTGTCTTTACTGAGAAAAGCATGCTCAGTTTGGTTAGATAACTGACTCAGACATTTAAGAAAATTCAATTTTTTTGCCTAAAGAAGCTCTTGGGTTGCGGTATCCATCTGTATTGTGAAGCCCTGTCCTATCAGTTTTACAGCATTTGACTGATTCTGAGCAGAAAGTATAGCTCTATACACTATATAAAAAAGAGCACAAAGATTGCAAAGAAGAATGAAATGTCTGAGTTAGCAATAGCAAAACTAAAAGGATCATCACTCACGGTTACATCGGAGAATTTTGGTGCAATCTGAGGTAGTAAAATAGCCAAGTCGGGGGGCTTCACTGCTTGTAAACGGTGATAAAAAACTATTAACACCTCCTCAAGCTCAGTACATCTTCACTGAGGAAGCACACTGACAGCTGAAGCAGTACCACCACTGACGCAACATCAATCCTGAGGTACTTTCCCAGGAACACACTGCTCAACATGGCAGAATGGGAAGATAAAAGTGTCATTACTGTATTAGCTGTAAGATTTGTTATTTAAGAGAGGAGAAACCATTTACACTAGGGACACTGGACAATATTCTTTTCTTCAAGAGCAGTCTAAAGCATGATTAGCCTCAACCATGCACCAATAAATCAGCCTAGTAGAATACAACCAAAAATAAACCCTTTAATATGGTTTACTTTGGCTGCTGGCCATGCAGATTAAGCATTTATCCAATTTCAATTTATTACCAGTGTTAATGGTGAAATCGATGTGTCTAATAGTGATGAGCTATGTTAGATCTAGCCGATTTATAATAATGTGTCCTTTTGGATTCTGAAATTGATTTGTAGGTGTTTATGGAAACAAGGTTGGGAGTGGTACTGAATATTGTGTGTTCAAGGCAGCTGGATTCTACACTCAGACTTTGAGTGGCGCTCAGCTTCGGTGACACTGTGTATCTTTCTTCAGTGCAGGAATTAAGATATGAATCAGGTAACACATAGAAGCTGCACTCCACAATGAAGTTGCTTGAGTGCAGAGAACTAAGTACTCTGTACCTCAATGCTGTGAAGGTAAAACACTATCAAAAGCTTTCACTTGTAAAAGAGTAAAATAGTTCCTACTTTATTAGAAACACTGTACGCTTGCTCATCATGTGTATAGAACTGTGTACTGGTCGGTGCTGCACTGGGACTTACTGTGCCCATTGTCTATCCCAGTAGTCATTGTACTGTCTTGTGCTGTCTGCACTTTATGTAAATGTATGTAGTCCCTTGTAGTTCTGTGTTGTTCTGTGTTTGTCTTATGCAGCACCTTGGTCCTGGAGAAATGTTGTTTCATTTCACTATGTACTAACTGGCTGTATATGGTTGAACTGACAATGAACTCTGCTTGACTTGACTTGACTTGACTTGAAATTATCCAATCAGCCAATCTTGTGGTAGCAGCTCAATGCATAAAAACATGCAGATACAGGTCAATGTTGACATCAAACATAAGAACGGGGAAAATGTCACTAGCGTCACTGAAACTGACACCGTACCAACAACTGTTCGACCAAACTCATAAAGTCTTTGACGACTAGAGGACCTGATCTCCTGGAAATTTCATGCACAAAAATCTCTATAGTTGACACTGAATTGTGCAAAAACAAAAAATAAAACAACCAGAGAGCAGCAGTTCTGCAGGCAGAAACATGTTGTTGATGAAAAAGTCCAGAGGAGAATGGCCAGATTGATTCAAGCTGATACAAAGGCTACAGTAATGCAAATAATTACAACCACGGTGAGCAGAAAAGCATCTCAGAATGCACAACATATCAAACCTTGAGGCAGATGGACTTCAACAGTACAAGACAACGTCAGGTTTCACTCCCATCACCTGAGAAAAGGACTAGGAGGCTACAGTAGGCACAGGCTCACCAAAACTACACAGCTGAAGATTGGAAAAAGGCCAGGTGTTAAGCAGGAGATCAACTGAAATATTCAAATCAGCCCATTCGGCATCAACAACAATGTCACGGTTGTTTCTGATGTTTGATGTGAACATTCCCTTAAGCACTTGACTTGTACCTGTATGTTTGGCTGATTGCATGAATGTGCATGTCCATGTTCCTCATCAAGTGGATTCGTGAGCGTACAATGAATCATTAATATTTGTACTTTACAGTATAAATATAAATATTTATCTAATTGTAATGGCAATGCATACATTTAGTGATTCAAAAAAATACGAACAGGCAGATCCTCTGCTCTCACTAACAGACGCAGAGTAATGACTAACCTTATCAAGATGGATTTTTCTAGCGTAGTCTGTGATCCTGTGAGAATAGTAATGCAGGGTGTTAACATATCAGCTGTTCATTTTTGTGACTCACAGCCGCAAAACAACAGACACGAAGGATGGCACTTACAAATGTATTGACGTACAAACACAAACAAATTTGCAGTGCAAATACATTTTGCACAGTCTACTCTGACCAAAGACAGGAGGTGACATGAGAGAAGGACAGCCTATATAGCTGCATGTCATCATGTCATTTACTTCTGAATGCTATGTAATGCTATTTTCAAAAGTAAGGCACCTCTGAGGTGGATGCTTTGTTAATAAGACATGGCCATTAATAAATACATTAATGCTATGATTTAATACTTCGAAGCCACAAACTTCTCATGTGGCCATGATTTATTATGTTGTGGCCATGAGATACCAAAGTCATGCCATGAGTTGTGTAACGATTAAGTTTATTATTAAGTCATACTTAATACATGGCCTTCTGTGATTATTTTTAGTGTGAATGTGCAAAAGAAAAGTCTATTTGCTGTGAGAATTCAACTGCTTTATCTGTCTCACTCATTTCCAAATGTCATCTTAAAAAATAACTGCCATGAGTTAATGATTTCATGGTCAAAAAAACTCGTAGCCACAAGAAGCTTATCCACAATTGCACTATTTGACCTTGTAGTACACAGTTATAGAAGAGATTTATTTATAATCGCACTATCCGGTGTCACCCAGATGAGGATGGATCCCGTTTTGAGTCTGGTTCCTCTCAAAGTTTCTTCCTCATATCATCTCAGGGAGTTTTTCCTTGCCACCGTCGCCTCTGCCTTGCTCATTAGCAACAATTTCATACATTTAAAATTTATATCCTGAAAGAATTTATTTCTGTAAAGCTTTGTGACAGTGTCCATTGTTAAAAGTGCTATACAAACAAAATTGAATCTCATGGCCTCAATATATTAATTTGTGATCACACCTGACTTAAAAATAACCACCATGTCAGTTCAGAAGCTCTGTACAAATGGGGCGCTACAGATAAAAACTTTGCATTTGTGGAATATGCTGTGTCTATTTGATACTGTACGTATATTTGTGCATTTGTTAAATAATGTTTAAATAATGTTTTCCATTCACAACCCAGGTTTTAGTGTTGCGTGCTTGGCAAATGGACCTGTTGTACATATTGGATATCTGTTAATGTTATCACAGGGCTATAAAGTTCATCCTCCTTGCTGTAACTCCTGATGCATGTCAACTACGATTTAAAAATATCCACTCGACTAGGATTCCCCAGCACTCAGTATGAGGCGTTACAAGACACCATGTGAACTTAAGCTTAATGCAGCATTATAAGTGACTCCACTCATCATGGGGAATCCTAGTCGGGTGTAGATTGCCCACTAGTGTGTAAAATAGTTTATTGCACTCTGGCAATACCAGACAATATCCAAAATTCTTTTGAATGCATTAACTAAGAGCCTTTAGCTTTAGATTCTATGCTTCTTTCCAGAAATGCACAAGCCAACAGTTTACAAAGCATTCAGTTTCAGTGTGCATTCAGTATACTAAAGACACACGCTCTCGCAAGCTCACAAGCATTTGCACCCATGAATATAAAGGACATATCTATTCAACACACATATGGGATGTCACAGCATCATATTGTACTTGCTGTTAATGTAACACCTTTGCATTTACATTTATGAATTTATATTTAAAAGAATCATGCGAATAATACAGATGAGAGTTAAAGGTATTGGTCAGTGGCTGACGCTCTGGCTCAAAGCCTTTTGTTTCAATGCCTAGACTTTTTCCATTTTTCAGCTTCAACAATTTTGGTGAATCTGTGCCCACTGTAGCCTCAGAGCTAGTAACTGTGAGTTCAAAACTCAGCCAGAGAGTCATCCATTAACTACCACCTTTAACTCTTAACTGCCTAGCTCTGGATGAAAGTGTCTACCAAATGTTTCCTCTATAAAAGTGTCTACCAGATGTTTCCTCTGTAAAGCTCTTGAGTTTGATAAAGGTGCTATGTAAATAAAATTATATAAAGTTGTATTCTATAAAAAATATTATAAAGTTAGATTGTTGTTCTTGGCTGAAATGAGTGGAACCAGATGGGGTTGCTTGCTGTTGTAGCCTGACTGCCACAAGGTTCGACAAAGTTGTGCATTCTGAGATGCTTTTCTGCTCACCACGGTTATAAGGAGTGGTTATTTTAGTTACCATAACCTTCCTGTCAACATGAACCAGTCTGGCCATTCTCCTCTGAGCTCTCTCATCAAAACGCATTTCCACCCGCAGGACTGCCAGTCCTGGGATGTTTTTTTTGTTGTTGTTGTTGGGTTTTTTTTTTTTTTTGCACCATTCTGTGTAACCTCTAGAGACTGTTGTTTATGAAAATCGCAGGATATCAGCAGTTTCTGAAATACTCGAGCCAGCCCATCTGGCACCATCAACCATGCCAAGTCATATAGATCACATTTTGATGTTTGTTGTGCAACAGATGTCATTTTTCTCAGGAACAAGTTTTCAGGAACATACATCATGACACATACTCCTGTGTAGAAGGTTATATTAAGCGCTAGAAGGCAGCTATACATTACATCCTGACACATCATTCTATTTTCCCAAAGTTGTAGAAAGAAAAATCTCTTATCTGTCCCGAGCAGCTTCAGTAGTGGCATTGTGGGTTTCTGATAGCGCTTGTGCTTTGTAGTCTAGCCAGTGTTCATCAAGAAAATGCTCTCAAACCACCAACTCATTTCTAGTTTCTGTTTGTTAGCATTACGCTCTTGTTGATGCATTTTGTTATTAAGCACATTGCCATCTGTTATCTAAACTGCAGTCTATTGTTCATTTAATTACCTATCGATGTAGGTTCCTAAAGAGAATAATACCTTCTCTGATTTATCATCTCTAAAGGAATACAATATGCACTTAACCCAGCCATTAGAAAGAGAGATCTGCAATATAAAAGAGCATCTGCTATTTAAAGTAGGCATTTTCTTTTGTGATCCTGTTCTACCAGAGTAGTTTCAGTGCTAGAGGGGCTATACTGGCATCTCGCTGTTTTGCATATTGTTTTTAGACGTTGTTAACTGTATTTACACTGAGGACATTTGAAAGCTAAATGTGGTTTCCTCAGTTCAGCAGAGACAAAACCTCTCTGTAGTTTTACAAGTTGTTACAAGCTGTAAGAAAACAGAAATAAGAAGACACAAACTACTCAATTATTCTTATTTTCTACATACTATGAATCTAATTGGGATTGTAGCCAAAGAATACTGCCATTAATAGCCTGATAGATCATGTGATTCTGTAGGGAAAGTATCAGGAGCCGGTAGGCAATAAATCTCTGAGAGCTGAGCCTCTTCATGTACTGGCTATGGCTCAGGAGCAAGATTCCTGTGGCAAAAGACAAAAGACTCAGTAATTAGTGGGTAAACTTCATTTTTTGCTTTCAAAAACATCTGCGTGTATTGATTTTCAACATGCCATTAGTTAGCTAATTCACTAGAGTAGTAATATTACTTCACTGACTCCTAGATATCATAGTCCTAGAAATGAGTGGGCTACTGCTGTTAAATTTTATCTTCTAGCCATCACAGTTGAAAATGTTACTTATGAAAGTGTCTGCTTATGAATGAATGGATGAAAAAGCAGATTTGAGTTGTAAATATGCTCTACAACATTTCATTAACGTAAAAATCACTTGATGTGTTTCATCAAGACACTCAAAAATAAGACACAAATGCCTGAAAATTCATAAAAATATAGTAATAATATATAGAATAAGATATATATTGCACCTTTAATTTCATTATTACCACTTAATCCTCTCTCTTTCTCCGTCTCAGGTATCTCCACGCCTATTCCCGTGATTGGCCTCCACAACACAGATAAAGTCTTTGTAAATGGAAGCTGCATGCTGAATGAGGGGCGTTTTGTGCTGGTCGGCTCCTTCGTGGCCTTCTTCATCCCTCTTGTCATCATGGTGGTCACATACTGTTTAACTGTCCAGGCCCTTCAGCGTCAAGCCTCTGTCTTCCTCCATGAGGCTAAAGCCTCTTCCCAGCAGCCCTTGCAGCCGGGACCCCCGTCCTCGTCTCAGCTGGCTCCACCCCCTGTCCCCTCCCGTCGTAGCAGCCTGAACTGTCTGCGGATTGGGAACTCGCTGAGCCCAGCAGCATCCGACAGCATCTCCATGGTGGCTAGCTCGGAGGTACCGTCTCAGCTCAGCTCACCGGCCGTATCCCAAGGCCATCGTGGCATGATGCAGGCCATCAAAAACGAGCGGCGTGCATCCAAGGTCCTGGGCGTAGTGTTCTTCCTCTTCCTGTTTATGTGGTGCCCATTTTTCATCACCAACGTGCTGTCTGTGCTGTGTCGAGGCGCATGCAATGAGCCCCTGCTCTCTGACCTGCTAAATGTGTTTGTGTGGGTGGGCTACATCTCGTCGGGTGTGAACCCTCTGGTATACACTCTCTTCAATAAGACCTACAGGAATGCCTTCTCCAGCTACATGCGCTGCCAGTATAGCGGAGTCCAGCTCAAGCCTGTGGCCATCCATGTACCGTGCCCATCGCAAGCTGCCGTCACGCCGCTTCTAATTTGCGTAGACGTTGATCGGAACAGTAACTGCCGCAATGGAGACGGCAACGCACTTCAGAAGCTGGAGTTACCCGACACTGACACTCATCTTGGGATGGAGATGCAAACTGGAGTATCAGCGATATCCGTTAACAGCTGCCATACCCTGGCAGAACACACCAGCAGTGTTTGATCCACTATGGCTGAGCTGTCTGTTGTAGCATGGCCACCAGTATCATCTCTGTGTGTTTGTGTACTCCTTTTTACTCAAGGAAGCGCCACCCCAGTGGAACCCGCACCAGCACTGGGGCTGGCCATCACCACACTGTAGAATGTATGTTGGCGGAGCACAGGGCGGGGAAGGGGGGCGGAGGTTTACAGCATCAGGGACTAACCTGGTTCACATGCATTAGGACAATCCAGGACACTCTGCACTGTGTGGGAATTGAATCTGAAGTTTTAAAAAAAAAATCTAAATGATGTTTTTGAACAAGTTCAGATATCTGAATGCCATAAAGTGTTGCATGGCTTAATCTAGATTTTCAGCAAAACAACCCAACAGTGTGACTAAGCAGCGAGACTTCCAAAGAGAGAGCTCCAGCTCCCTCATGTGGTTCTTTACAAAAACTGCAGATGGCTTCTGAGATGCGAGAGAAAGAAGGCTGACCTACAGTACATTCACTCCAAAAAATTATCAGGCATTAAATTATCTACACCAAGTACATCAAAGCTTTGAATAAATGACGTTTCCATTACATATGTTTGTTTCAATATACCTTTCAATCATTGGTAGGTAGCAGCCTAGGACTATCTATGCATAATAATTGATGCATTTTGGAATGGCTGGATTTGGATTGTTTTATTTCATATAACCTAACAGATTAGAAGACAAAGGCCTAAAGAAGGCCTCAGATCATCTCATAACCACAAATCCACCTGTAATTGCGCATCCATGACAAATCTGTAGAATGGAATGCAGTTCAAATCTTAAAGCTCATTTCTAATCAAAGCATGCAATTTGTTGGCTATCTAAGGTATGGCACCAGAGCTATGCTTTAAATCATGACGTTAAAGGTTTGAGACGTGGTTTAGACTTGCATAGAAAATGTTGCAAAGTCATGAGAAATGTCACTTTCTCAAAGGTTACTTCCTCAAGCAATACCGCAATAGTTGGAGAATTTTCTCTTGAATGTAAATGTCAGTTATCTAGTGGTGCAAACACACAGGACGACTACAACGAATGTATGGAAAGAAACATGATTTCAGCTGTAGGGTTATGAAAAGTCACATCTAAAAAAAAAACAGCAAAACCTATTCTGTCAGATCCAAACCATATGTTCAGAGGAACTATAGTTGTGTGTTGTTGTGTAAATTGCTGTAAATGCTTGTTGTTTTGTGAGCGTGTAGAATTTTAGTACTCAGTATATATTAAAACTCCTTCATTCAAACTGCCATTTTATACCAAAACCTGTGGATGTTTGTTCAAATCACTTCTCCTGTTTCGATCACTTACACATGCCCTTCTTTTGTGATGCTGCTATTTATTTAATAAACTTCCATTATCATTCCTGTCAGTGTTTTTCTCAATGACAATATGTCCTTGAAGGAAAACTCCACGCAGAATGACTTGCAGTATTTACAATCAATATGTGTTGTTCAACTGTGCAAAAGATTTATTTTATGATGAATGCTTACAGTTTTGGTTGAAACTAATTCCTTACCCATAATGTCATTCGATGCCTACTAGTGCCAGTGAGAATGCAGCTCTACCTAAATGCAGCAGTGCTTTAGTACTTTAGTCTGTGCAGCTCTCT
>CM074948.1:8279036-8283708 GCA_037577455.1 Pangasius macronema | reverse complement strand
CATATCACAAATTATATTTAGATAGAATGGTGCATGAGGTAGGCTATAACTATTAAAACTTTATTTTAAAAACTTAGGGTTGCTTTTTTTTTAAAACGCATCTAGATGTAAATAGCAGGAAGTGAAAAGTAATTTTTTATCTACTGTCTCATATTCATCTTTTAATCTCAAACCTAAAAATATATGTATATTAAGGTACAAATGATGAACCCTTGAGGCTTATCCCTGAACCCTTATCAGTGGGAAGGAGAAAAAAAAAAAAAAAAACCAACAGAGTTTTGGACTGATGGTATTCCTAGTTTGTGACCTAGTGAGCCAATATCAGAANAGCACTATTGTAAGTCGCTCTGGATAAGGGCGTCTGCCAAATGCCATAAATGTAAATGTAAATGTAAATGTAAATGGAAGATGGTGGCATCATGTAGCCGCTCCTATGGCTGTTTCTCTTTAGGAATTTTCAGGCAGGCCAAAAGTGACTGTCTTTTCTATTTTGTGGCTACCAGGGCATCTCTGGAAAAATGGTCCAGTACTCGTTTATATGACAGGAAGAGATTCAGACACTTCTCACCACACGACTAGAAAGGTCCTTAAGACAAAGCAGGAAACTCTCCTACAATGACTCCTCCAGAGTGTTGTGCATCTGGAACAGGTCCTCTCTCTGAGTCTTATATTCTCCAAAAATAGGTCAAATGTAGAACTCTTAAGCCTTCTATGGCTTGTCCATCTGGGCTTGTAATTTCACAGTATGCGATACCGATAGGGCAAAATCATGACTTATCTTGGCTCTTCAGACATCCTAAACCCTTAACTAGAACCCTGTTCTGCTTGCTGTTTGAGCACAACACCCTGTAACATTAGTGTGTCTTTGACCACCTCTGCCCATATTGTTGTTGCATGTGGCTGTAGGTAACGCAGACATTTGCCATTCTTTCTCTGTGTGGGATAAACAGCTTTGTCTTTTAGCATTAAGGCCTTTTTTTGTGAGCAGCACAAAAGCAAAGTGCAAGCATGGTGGCTCTTTTGAAAACATCAACAGTGGAATAACATGAGTCAGCATGGTGCATAACAGGAATAGCCCATTATTGTCGTTTTTCCTAGCTGTCTGTCTCTCACACAAACCTATACTGACACACATACACTGTCCTCACTGTATCATGAGTAAGACCTCCAGGAAATATTGAGAGTTCATGAAACATGGAATTTTTCAGTCCTCACTACAGATTTTGCTGTTGAAATAAGCATGCATGCAGATAGGGATTGTAATATCACCCTTTTTTTTGGACATATGCCTTTATTCTCTTGCTCTCTCTCTCTCTCTCTCTCTCTCTCTCTCTCTCTCTCTCTCTCTCTCTCTGTGTGTCTCTCTCTCACACACACACACACACGCATATATATCCAGGCATGCTGAGTCAGCAACACTGGGCAGCAGCACGTGATCAATACCCTTTTTCTGTGGGAAGTAATCTAAGCACTAGATCATAGGTGATCATGGATGATGTCAATCGATCGATTCATGTCATCAGTCTTGGCTCAGAGCTTGTTACAAGTCCAACAGCGTTTGGGTGCAGTTACCAGACAAAAAAAAGTCAGAAAAGTCAAGCTGCACTGATGACCCGTCCTTCTGCCTCAGCTGTTAATTATAGACATTTGGGTTTGGGATGATCAGTGTGTGAAGCCATTTTCAGAGTTTCCAATTAGGCCGTGTCTATACAGAGGCTTGTGATTTTAGCACATCCATGTGGCTTTCACACCATTGACATAAACGGTGCTGTGTTTGGGGACTGGCTGCAGGACAAGAGGACTGAGGAAATAAAGTTCTACTCGGTTTGCTCTCAAAGAAAGGTCAGTACACAATTTCTGCTTTTTTTTTGTATCATTTAAACGATACATACTGAAGTAAGCTGTTAAAACGTGGTATTTTTCCTGTTGAAAAAGTTATATTAGATGTTATATTGGATGTTTGGATATGTATCCAGCAATACTACAAGTACAACAGTCACAGTCTTGAACTGGAAGTGTATCTATGATTAGATTTATTAATTTAGCAGACACTTCTATTCCAGTTGGTTTACAATGAAGCAATATCGCACGAGCAAGCGTGTGGTCAAACTGAAAGCGGCACAGCTGTGATTCGGCTGTGATTCGGAATCAATAGATACCGAAGAAGCCACGCTGTAATTGTCAGATAGTCAATCGACCGATGTATCGAGTGTAACTAAACATGTAACTAAACCGGGTCGTCACCGAGACTTAGTTCTGAGATTGTCGGGGCTACCACATCCTATTTGGTTCATTAAAGGTGAACATTCATTCATTCAGTCATTTATCCATCTTCAGTAAGCGCTTTATCCTGCTCAGGGTCGCAGTAGATCCCGAGCCTATGCTGAGAACACTAGGTATGAGGCAGGAGCACACTCTAGTCTCTAGACGCCAGTATATCTCAGGCTTCCATGGATGCAGCCAATTTGTGAATAAGTGTGGATCCCCGAAAAACTGTATCGGGTAGGTGGATGACATTAACAAAACTCTCCTTTGACTTCAACCCAGGACACGGGGAGAACACGAAGAAATCCACACTGAGAGCAACCTGAGCACAGGATTGATAAAGATGAACAATCAGTCTTATTTATTCTTATAAATAGTCGTAGCTGCAGAGCCACAGACTTGGTTTGTGTTATTGGAAGAAGAGAAGACATGGATTTTTGGTTGTTTGGTCTTGGCTGTCAGTTCTGACTTTTATGTGTCCTTCACTGTCCTCAGCCATGTCCTCACTTCCTTTTCCATATTTATCAGATCTACCTTCCACCCAGGCTTCTCTTTTCCAGCACTCTCATGCAACACTGGTGGAAGACGTATGATTCTCTCATGCAGGGAAACAAAGTGATGTTGAGTTTTTTTCCTAGTGATATTGAGTTTCTGCATTTTTAGCAGATATTACCTTTAATTTGCCCTTATTGCCCTTTTGGGCTGATCTGGGATCAGGCTTGGCCACCCTCTCACTGAGCACAGCTGAGTTACTGCACTGTAAACCATGTCATGTGAGGCAGGTGTGATCCTGATTAACCAGAGTGAGAATGTAAACCAAGAAAATCACATCCTCTTATAAGTCCAAAGTAATTTCTATCATTTCTGACATCTATGCTTACTCATATATCCAACTGTTTTACCAATGTGACTTTCATATTGGAGCAAAATCCAGTACAAGTGAATATATTTAAGCTACAACTGCACACTGGTGAGTATTATGTTTCCCCATTGCTAAAGTAAGTGTGTATTTTATGTAGTATTGATTTCAGACACAATATCACAGTGTATTTGTAAGTACATCATGCGCATTCTTTTTCTCTGACACTACTGAAAGCCCTTCTGGATAAAGTGGATGTGTTCTGCAGATCTGACTCTAAGCTCTAGCTCAACCAGCACAGCACACAGTGGGGAATGGGGACACCGCAGCCCACGTTGGCCTTCACTAGTTTGTAATTGTGCTGAGGGCACCACATTTAATTGTGTGTGACTCCTCACGTATCCTTACCCTCCCTATCTCCCTTACAACCTAAATCTCGTTCCAAAGCTTCAACCATATCTTCAATTTGTGATAGATACATGAGTCAAAATGAATGAATCATAGGTGTCCCCATTTTTTTTTCTTCTGTCATGTAGAAAAAAATCCCCAGTCATCTGAATAATGTTCTTATATGTCTAAATAGATCACAAGATCATGCTAAATATATATGCAAATCCTCTAACAATTAAAAAATCATCGGTTTTATATATCGGATGTCGGGTTACATACTAAATATGTGTGGTGATATCAAATTTTTTCAAACTTTTATATGTTACATGATAAACTTCATGCTAGCTTCAATGGCAGATTAGCAAAGCAAACTAACTGTTCTAGCTGCATATACCAGAGGTACCAATGATCTCTGCTGTTTCCCAGCTTTATTTTTCTTTGTAATGTCTCTTTACACAGTTGGGAACTGAAGCAACGTTGGACTACATGTGCCATAGGATCGTCCTGAGGAAATGCTTGTGCCAATCATTTGCATTTGGCGCTTTATTGCACCATGATATGCATGATAAAATCTCAATTCAAATGTCACTGGTTGTCGCAATGTTGATAGCCTCTGTCACTGAAATCATGGTTAAGACATACTGAATATGAAATACAAATACACCGAGGCTCCATGCAAGCCTAGACTTTTTGACCTTAGTGATTCTGTCTGCCATTGATTCTTCACCCAGATAGAAGCTTATCTTACTAAGGTCACAACGTTACCAAAAGACCGGCCCGGTGTGGTGCTCGGAAACGCCATGCCGAGCACATTTGATGAAGCTTGTGAAGGTCTAATGGAGTCTGACAGTTAAAAATTAGCATGTTTTTATATTAGCGTGTTAGATCAAAGACTTCACTTCAGAGCCTTGAAAAAAGATGATCTTTCTTATTTGCCCATTTGTAGGCAGTGTGTATCCTCATGCAGTCTTCTGTCTGTCTGAGGTTGTGTGTGATTAATAACCAATCTGTGTTTTCTCCTGCTTTATGAGGCTGCTTTCTGCTCACCATGTTTTATTCATAATTTCTCACCTTTTCATAACTTGCCCCATTGCAACCCAATGAGATCCCCTCTTCCTTTCCCTCTCTCTGTCTCTCACTGTCTCTCTCTCTCTCTCT
>CM074948.1:8269036-8274036 GCA_037577455.1 Pangasius macronema | reverse complement strand
TGCACAGATTAGAGAACACGTAACAGGTAATAAAAATACACTCATCGGACGCGACCAGAGGTGATGGTTATGTTCTGTAAGCTGTACTACTGACAGTTAGCTAGGGTTAGTGGGCTAGCTGTGTCTAATCGGCTTCAGAGATTACTCGGAGATTAGAAGCGTAACTGAGAGATTTGTCTCCTACACCCACTACTCAGGAACTGTGACAAAAAAATTCTGTAATATTAAGGAAATTGGGGCAGATAATTATATCCTCAGAGTCGCCAGGACTTGTGCTGTGCTCCATACTACCTTGTTAAATATTAAGTCAGTACACTATAGTAATCAGTACTGTTTAGGAATACTATGTAGTGTGCGGTGTGTGTGGTTTTCGATCGCAGACTTTACTTCTCTCTGTATGTGTATTGCTTTGGCACTCCATCACATTACTGCATGCAGTGGAGGACGAGCTCAGCACACGTTACAGAAGATTCCTGCACGTAGCTTGCAGTAGTATTTTACTAACACGGAGGACAAAATACCAAAATCACATATCCAGCAGATTTTATCCAGTCAACCGCCTAATCTTTGCTACTTAGCCCAAAAAGCTAAACCGTTTCGTGTGTTAGATTCTTTATTTTAAATATCTTGTGTTTGTGTTTTTTTCAGTTGCGTATCACTAATATCCAATAGTCCAATCCAATCTAATATTTTTTTTATATATTTACTCTCTTTGTTCCTCTCATTCTTCTGATTCCTCTTGTTATTTGCGAGGTACTGAAGACAGATGAACTGTCTTTTTTGCTGCTGTGTTCCTAATGCAGCTGGCCCTTTTGCAGGTCGCCATGCAGAAGACGTCTTCGGGGAGCTGTTTAAAGAAGCCAACAGTTTCTGCTTGCGCATGAGTCACCTGCAGGAGCGCGTGGACCTGCTGGCTGTTAAAGTCACCCAGCTGGATTCCACTGTGGAAGAAGGTATGAGCTGATCCAGAGCTCTTCTAAAACCGTGTTGTAAAGTTCATGTTATCAGCGTGACAGGGAGCCAGTTCTCCTCTGAGCGCTGTCCCCTATTAAAATCTCCTTCGAGACTATAGTTGGTAAAGTGACCTAGCTTTTAAATAAGAGCAAGAAGCAGAGAGAATGCCTTATTGACTGAAATCATCTTCCTCCACACCCTCTTGCTGTGCCCCTGCTCTTGCGCTCTTTTTATCACACTGTTTTTCGTGGCCTCATTCTGGGCAGCTCCCTCTCGGAGTGTCTGTGGGTGAATCCAGTTACCCTCCCTCAGTTTGCCCCTGCCCCCTCCGTGTGCAGTGTGCAGTGATGCCCCAGTTTCTCTTTGTGAGAGGTGGAGCTGGAGCACTTATATCCACACTGTGAGGTGTTTGTATTAATTCATACATCTCCTTATGCTGGTTCTTGGCCAGGCAGTTATGTTAATTAAGCTCTATGAGAGCGTCAGCAATAATAATTAATGAAGAGAATTAAGGAAAATCCCCCCAAAAAAGATGTATCAAATAAAATAAGATTGTTTGATTTGTTTTCTATTCCGTTTAAAAGCAGTTATATTTCTGATTGAAGCGGAGAGGACTGTGCCAGATAACAGTATTAGCTTTGGGAACATTGTGGCTCTTTTTGCACTGTTCTATACTTCAGATTGACTGATAAACGTTTTATCAGGCTGAAACCAATTGAAGGTTGTGTGGGAGAAAGATGGGGGTGGGGGATTTATTATCCGGACAAACACACAAGATATTATACCAAGGCTTTTTTTTTTTTTTGGAATTTTCCATGAAAGAAATTTCACCACTGATCTAAACATTATACAGTAAACACACTCCTGACTAGATTACGCATAATAAAGTAGGTGGCAGATTTATTTATTTATTATTTAGAATGAAAATGAATGTAAAATTTGACCTGTCCTGTAAAAGGAGGGGCAGGAATGATCAGCACCATCGTCCAATTAAACCTGACACTGACGATCCTGCGGGAGAAACACACACATGCTTCACACACTCTTTTAATGTCTGCACTGATAAAGGTCCACAGGGAATCCATTAACTGATGTTTTGTGTATGCGACCGACCTGCAAATGACCCTGTGACTGTATACGGCATGGAGCGAGTCCGAGTGGGAATAATACTCCGGAAAAACAGCAGGATGGCGGAGTGAAGCAAAGGAAAAAAAACTGCCCCTGAATATTGATAAACCAGATGTGTGCTCGCGCGTGTGTGTGTGTGTGTGTGTGTGTGTGTGCATGGCCATCGTGTACGAGGGGTAAATGGAGGTTCACTGCAGCCCTTCCCCCAATATGAGCGCGGTGATTATTAATTCATAACCACATCAGGTTTCTGCTGGTCTTTTATTCCTTATGTACGTGCACACACAGATAAAGAGAGGAAGAGCGTGATAAATGTTGTAGATGAAAAGAGAGAAAGAAGCCTAGAATGAAGCTCAGGCACTGCCATGTCCAGATCAATAACATCTGCAGCCTGACTGGGAGATAAGTGCTTGTACTGAAACTCTGTTTCTCTTGACCAGATGTTAACAGCAAATAATAACACTTTCCCGGTAGCCACGATTTTGAGCTGAACTCAGAAGCATGATTGGAAATGGTTAAGCCCTGTCACTCACGGTGCAACACTCAGTGCAGTACACAGGACTATATGCAGAAATGAAAAATAATGTACATATGCATGCTAAGGCTGTTTGCTAGCTTGCCTAGTGTTATATATATAGGTATATCCTGACAGATTTGGGTACTGTTAATTTAGTCACTGGATATATGGAAAATTTAGACCAGATGCTGAAATCCTGTCCTCCATGCTCCTGTCTCCCTGTGACAAATGGGACCATTTCACTACCAGCTATTAAAATTGCATATGAAGCACATTCATATGGCATTAATGAAATTAAACCACTGCGATGCTCCTAGGCTACTTTTAGGGGTTTTTGATTTTTTTTTGGTGGTGGTGGTGGTGTGTGTGTGTGTGTGTGTGTGTGTGTGTGTGTGTGTGTGTGTGTGCTTGTGTGTGTGTGTGTGTGTTGGGGGGGTTGCAATAAAAATGCAAAAAAGAACTTGTTATTTTGTTTACATTTGAAAATTCACACACTTTAAAGGCTGAATTTGATTTCCTGTATACAGCAGAGATTTGCACACCGCAAGCTAGTGAGGAGGGTGTCTACGAAAACTGAAGATGAATGAAACAACATGGCCATCCAAATAAACTGGACCATGATTCTCTTCCTAGGAAGCGGACCATGCTTCAGCTATTGCATTGCTGTAGACATTGACTGTGACAGATTTATTAGAAAGAGTGTCTCTGTCCATCACACTCGCCTGTTTTAGATTAACGCACATAAAGACTTGCAGATTGATTACAATTTTCTCTCCCGTGTACAAAATTGCATCCTGTTTAATCTTTAATGTTCAGTCAGGCGGTGCCATGGCCCTTAAGGCCTAATCAGAGCTTTATTCTGCCTGAGCTCTGTGTAGCAGCTCATGAATAATTAACAAGTCACCGCATTTCCATTTCTGTGCTGTCTCACTGTGTTTACATAATAATCATATCTGTGTTCAGTGTGCGGTCAGGATAAACAGTCACACCATGTGCAGCGTACATACACATGTTAGCATTGTTATTACTTTACGATCACATAACATTGCACTATGAACAATGACCTACTGTATAATCAGTTCCTAACTGTATTGAAGTATACCTTTAATACATACAGTATATTAAAGGGATACTGCAGCATCTGTAGTGTGTTATCATATTTCTACACATTTCCCTGTACTGATAAAATTACACTTAGAATAAAAGTCTAAGGGCAGTTGTTAGATTCCACTAGCAAACATTTAAAATGCATGACTATATCACATAAAATTAAAACTACATCAGGTACACTCTGTTTATGAAGGCCTTAGGATGCAAAAGGGAATTTTAGCAAAGCTGTTTTCACCTTGAGTTTTATCCAACAGGAAAATGCAATTCCAGTTCCTCACACACTCCTGATGGCTTTGTGTGCACGACCCACACAGCAACTTTTCTAATACACAATCCCAATTTCTTCCATCTGAAAAAGTTCTCAGTTCAGGGAAATGTGTCGGAATTATTAATACTGTCTGTGTGGGTTTTCACATGTTCTTCCAGTGTCTGTGTGGGTTTCTCTGGTTTCCTCCTACTTCTCAGAAACAGTAGGTGGATTGGTCTAGATGTGAATGAGTGCGTGTGTGTGTGTGTGTGTGTGTGTGTGTGTGTGTGTGTGTATGCATGATGCCCTGTGATTAACTTGTATTCTCATCTCACACCCAGTGTTCCTGGTATAGACTCTGAATGTACATTGAACCTGACTAGGATAAAATGAAAGCTCGCTCTATTAATGCTTTATATAGTTTTCCTATTACTTGTATAGTCTGTCCTTCCAAGGTTTTACATATTTTTTTATGCACAGTCATTATCAGATGAATATTATGCTGTGTGAACATGATGGTGCTGTTTAAAGCAGCAGTAAGCCATATGGAGCTGCAGCACTCTGCCCACATGCAGCATAGCCACAAATGTGGTGCCATTTTATATGTTTGTAACAGAATCTGCCCAGCTGCATTTTTTTTTTCTCTGTGTGTGTGTGTGTGTGTGTGTGTGTCATTACTCTAACCAGCCAGACTGTGCAGCCTTTTCTGCAGACAGAATGTGAGAAAGAGAGCATGTGAGAATGTCCATCTGCCAGGGATGTGAGTGTGCTCTGTTCCGTCTCTGTAGAGGAAAATCCTTTTGCTGTAAAGAGCTTTAGGATGGATTTAACCAGAGGAACTCCTGCAAACCTGATCTAGGATTTGCCCTTACCTGTATCATCACTGTCTACAATATACAACAGGCTGCAATTCAGCATGAGAAATGATGCCTGTGAGCTCTGGTGTATCTGCACACTCTTGCTGTATTAGATACACTATATTACCAAAAGTATTCGCTCACCCATCCAAATGATCAGAATCAGGTGTCCTAATCACTTGGCCTG
>CM074948.1:8230636-8243142 GCA_037577455.1 Pangasius macronema | reverse complement strand
CTGTCCCTCAGTAACTGCTTCATGCTGGTCAGTAATGTGGTGGATCCAAAGTCTATCCTGGAACACAGTGTGTCTCAGGCAGGAACGCACCCTGGATGGGACACCAGTCCACCATTTGCACACTAGAGTCACTAATCTACCTACTGGTATGTTTTTGGGAGGTGGGAGGAAACCAGAGATGCAGAGAAGATGTGAAAATCTGCACACACAGTAATCCAAGCTCAGGATCGAATCGGCAACCCTGGAGCTATGAGGCAGCAATGCTACTCAAAGTAAGTGATTTGCAATATTTTCATCCAGTCGCTCTAGATGTCATCTTCATTTTAAGCCTCTGTTTACATTTTTCTGGCCTATAAATTAGCTTCAGCCCTACTCAGCTTTGTCCATTTCCTTAACTTTGTTTCATTTCCTTGTCCAATTCACCTTGCAGGCGGCAGAGCAACATACAAAATGTTCCTTTAAACAATTAGGAACATTTTTTGTTGATAATGACATTTGCACACTAGTTGCACATATACATGGCTAACAATCCCACGATTTCTGTCCTCCAGTTCTTCTGGATGTCTGAGAATGAAGGTGTTTTTGCTAGTAGAGCACACGCTGTTAAACACACGCATGCATGATTGATTAGGCTATTATTGTATGTATATATATAAATAAGCTTGGTTGCAGACAGACTCCCTTTACTGTGCTCTGTTTCTCCCTCTGACTGTTGTTACTCCCTCAGTCACTCTGACGTCATGCTCAGTGGACCTCAGTGTGTGAATGAAGGCCGCAGTGAACAATAACAAAGTAAATCCATTTCAGTACAGTACTAAAGCATTCCAAAGTTAAGAGGGGCTCTGCTTGATTTTCTCCACTCTGTTTACGCAGAAAAATCCCGCTGTTTATTATATGTACTTTGAATAATGCATACATTCTCATAAAAACATCATTAAAGCAGGAGTGCAGCTCTAAAGTGTGGCAATATTTTGCTTGCAGAGACACTACAGCCTTTACACACTTATTAAAGGATTGTGTTTGTATTAGCATTTAAGCTTATCAAGTAGAATATTGTGGAAAGTGATGTAATGTTTATACGGACTACTTTAGATCTGCTTCATAGCTTTAGAAACCTTAAAGTTACAGGTTAAAGGTTTTTCTAGTTGAAGACTGGAAAAAGACCAGGTGACATTCTAATCTTTAGCTGTCCAGTTTTAGTGAGCCTGTGTGCACTGTAGCCTCAGATTACTGTTCTTGGCCAAGAGGAGTGGAACCCCATGTGGTCTTCTGCTGTTGTAGACCATCTGCCTGAAGGTTTGATGTGTTGTGCCTTCTGAGATGCTTTTCTGCTCACCACAGTTGTCAAGAGTGGTTATTTGAGTAATGGTAGCTTTCCTGTCAGCTTGAACCTCTGACCATTCTCTTCTGACTTCTCTCATTAACAAAGCATTTCCACCACCACTAACTAGACGTTTTTGGTTTTTTTCACACCATTCTGTCTAAACTCTAGAAATATGGATGTCTGTGAAAACTCAGAAGATCAGCAGTTTCTGAAATACCCAAACCAGCCATTTTTAGCACCATGTCATGCTTAAAGTCACTGAGATCATTTTTTCCCCTCATTCTGATGTTTGATGTGAACATTTACTAAAGCTATTGACCTGTATCTGCATAAGTTTACACATTCATTTTAGGATTTTATTAGAATTCATTTTTATAGTGAACTATATTTGGGTACTGTACTTCTGCAGTATATACAATACAGAACAGAAGTGAGTACACCCCTGTCCAATATCACTTAAATGTCAAATGATTCAAAATTTTATCACCTCTCAATAATTGCATTATTTCTGAGTTGACATGTAGAGTATTTCCTCTTATGAACAATCACAAATATGAACAAAAACATTAGAAAGGCTATATTAAAATCACATGCCCCAAAGTAGAAACTCAATGCAACAAAATTGAATACAACTGTGATCACTGACACAAGTTAGAAAACCTGTGATAATTGAAACAAAAATTTATTTCCAATTAGCCTAATTGCATGAAAATGGTTATAAAATGACCTGTGAACACTAGACCTGTGACTAAACCTTGCTAAAGAACATGAAAAGAAGCCTGATCAATATTGGAAGAACATTCTTTGGTCAGATGAGACCAAGGTAAATTTGTCTGGCTTAGATGGGGTCCAGTATGTTTGGCATGAACGTGGCCAGGACTACCACGGTGAATGCATAGTCCTGACAGTGAAGCACGGGGGTGGGAGTGTGATGATATGGGGCTACATAAGTGCAAAAGGTTTTGGGGAGATGACAGTTATACATGGCACCTTGAATGCCTGTGGATATACCAAACTACTGGCTGACAAGATGACTCCCAGTCTCCAGAAGCTTAGCAGAAGAGGAATATTCCAGCATGATAACGATCTAAAGCACACTGCCAAAATCACAGTTCTAAAGAGGAAAAAAAGTGAAAACTATGACCTGGCCAAAACTATGACCTGGCCAAGCAGAACATCTCTCCAGAAATTTGTGCAACACTGGTATCCTCCATTCCGAGGAGGATAGAGTCTGTCATCAGAAATAAAGGTGGACATATGAAGTACTGAAAAAATAAAAGAATCTCAGTAATGAAAGGTGTACTGACTTTTGTTGCACTGAGTTCCTACTGTGGGGCCTGTATTTTTAAATACAGTAAATCTGAACTGTTAGCTTTTAATTTTACATAAGAGCAAATACCCTACTGTTCAGATGAGAAGTATTACAATCACTGTAAGGTAAATCATTTGACATTAAACAGATATTACACAGGGGTGTACTCACTTCTGCTGTATTTACTGTACACACATACTGTATTTTAATACTTTAGTCAGGTTTAAATCGATGATCATTTAACACCTGGTGTCAATCACTGACACTCAAACATTTGAATGAATATTGACATTTAATTTCAGCAAATTTAATACTTACTTAGCAGTGTTTAATCTCACATTTAGCGCTGTCATATGTTTTTATCAGACCTGAAGTGGAAGCAAATGAGCTCAGCTCATACAGTAGATACAAATCTATTTTCTCTCAGAAATGGAGCATTCTCCTATCCCCATGTGCCTATATGAGCTCCTTGTCTAACTTAATACTATAAAGCTTAAATTTGATAAGGAGGTAGTGGCTGTGTGTTGTGTATGATCACGTGTTAACTCGCTAACTAAGTGCTTGTCAGTTTAACTCTTCGATTGTCTGCATTGATGAATACACTGCAGTTGTGCATTCAGCCAAGAGAGCAAATTTACACAGGAACTCTCATCAGCAAGTGTGTGTAACTGTGCAGAGGCTTATTTGTGTGTGTGTGTGTGTGTGTGTGTGTGTGTGTGTGTGTGTGTGTGTGTGTGTGTGTGTGTGTGTGTGCGTGTGTCTACGTCTGTGTGTACATGTATGTGTGTCTGACAAAATGCAGCGTCTCCCATGAACCCCCCCCCCCATTATATGTCATCACTGATATGTTGGCCAGAGAGAGAAAAAGGAGAGAGAGAGAGAGAGAGAGAGAGAAAGATGTTAAATAGAATGAAACAAACAGGCAAAATCAATGTAAAGAAGAGAGTGAGGCAATGGACGGTATGAAAAGAAAGAGACAAAATGAGATAGGGAATCTAAGAGGAAGAAACCAAAATATAGACAGAGTCAATGTGAATTAGAGAAAGAGACAAAGACAAAGAAAAAAAAATAAAGAAAAAAGACAAGACAAAGAAAAAAGGAAGCAAAGACAGAAAACAAACATAAAGACAGACAGAAAAAAGTGAATGTAAAGAGAGAGACAGACAAATAGAAAATAAATGCAAAAAATGTAGACAGAGGCAAGAATAAGATGGATGTAAAGAATCAGAAAGAGAGAAGGTGTGTAAAGAGGAAGAGGCAGAGAAAATAGTCAGAGATTGGATTTGAGTAAGAGGAAGAAAAATAAACACAGAAGAAGACAAACACTGAAAACACAGAAACACAGAGATACAGAAAGGATGAGGATGAGAGAGACATGACCCAGTGGGGTGTCTGTAATAAGAGGTGAATGACATGGTGATGTTATTAAAGCCTCATGGGTAAACACATCAGCAGCAATACACACATTCAGCACAGGACAAATAAATACAGGAATCGCACAGGAACCAAGATACTGTGAGGACATGGGAAGTGGAGAAGTTCTTGTTTGCACAGGCTACTTACCTTTCTGCAAGATGCACATATTTGTTTATAGATCTAAAGCTGGGATTCTCAAACTACGGGCTGATTTACAAATCATCTTTTTTATTTTGTTTAATTCAAAATTATTTTACAAAATAATATTTGAAATATCGCTCAAACTATGAAAACAGATTGAATATATTGAAATGTTAGTGGGAGTCATTCAGTCATGACACATTTAAGTGAAGTGAGTATGTGCTTTTTTCTTTTTTTTATTATCCTGACATGCAGCGAATGAATTCAACATTATGAAACACTTCTCACATTTCTTCATGTGAAAACTATAATGACTTTCCTGGTTATACAATTCACTTTTTGACCACAGTTACAGAAAGGAATTATGTATAATTGCACTATTCGTTGTCACCCAGTTGAAGATTTCTTCCTCATATTGTCACAGGGAGTTTTTCCTTGTCGGCGTCACCTCTGGCTTGCTCATTAGGGATAAATTTATACATTTAAAATGTATATCCTGAATTTATATATTTGTGTAAAGCTGCTTTGTGACAATGTCCATTGATAAAAGCAATATACAAATAAAATTTCATTTACATTAGAAACAGACAAATTTCCAAGTCCATCTGCCTCCGCCAAATAAACTAGTGTTATCTCTAACGCTCAAATCGCATATGTATGTACAATTCTTGACCATCATTGAGTACTAAGACTAACCAGAGTTCCTATTCGATTTGCAATGCAGCTCATGGCACAGCAGAAAGCACAATCAATACTACAGCAGATAGTTTCAAAGAGAAACAGAGCTCGTCAGCCTGATTAAGGTCATGTAATGTCATGTAATGTCCAGATGTACATAAGATAGGCAGGCGAGTGTGCGAACAACAGAACTTGTGCTGCTGATGCTTCTGCATGTGCACACAAAGTCATTCATCAGTTATAAACCAGGCAAATTTGCATTGTGTCAGACAGTATCACACTATCCTGGCATGGATTATTTTCCCATAACGACACGCCCCATTATGTTTTATTACTTATGCATCCTTATGCACCCTTTCAAACACACCTCCTGACTTTTTTTTGAAAAGCTGCATCAAGACATGCAGGATTACCTTTCCCACTAGACTGATTAGCCAGTGCAAGGAATATTCCTCGGGTTTTTAGTCACTTACGGTACATGGTATATGTTACTGAAGTGATAAAATGGTTAAATGTTACCGTAGTCTTGGTAATTTTCCCTAAAAAAGTTTAGGAACCCCTGCTGTAAAGTTTTGTTGTGCTGCATACTCATTGCACTGTTTTCTTTCAAGCTGTAACATAAGTGAAAAACATCAGCTCTGAGAGGAAATCGATTCATCTTAATGATAATTGTAGAACTAGTATAAAAGTAGATAATTGTGAAGTAGAACTGAGGGTGAGGAACATCCATCCAGCACTTTGAATCAAAATGATTAATAAGGACATTTAAAGGATGGTTTGCTCAACCTGATGTAATTAGAAATGTCTTAATTATGCATCATCACTGTATTGTGTTTTGACTGGGCCTGCTTTTTGCGTATTATGATAAAGTGGCAAGTGTGTGTTATATATGATACAATTAAGCATTCACACAAGCTAGAGTGGGTTATATTGAATATTGGCATGGCTGTGATTCGGCTGTCAGCATTAGGCTGCAGGCTGAGTGCAGCAGGATATAACAGCCATTCCAATATTCAGTATATCCGCACGATTGCAAATGCAATATTGCTTTTATACGACAGTTTTATAAATAAGAAATTAATATAAAGTAACTGACATTTCATACACAATATCTCCAAATAATTTGTTTATTTTTTGCTCTGTGAATGGAAATAGATCCCGAAGAAGCCACACTCACTGATAGCTCGTCGGCTAGCTGGCTAGCTAGCTCACAATGATTTGTACATTCCCGTTAAAGGTGCTTCCAGTGAAATTGGCTTCTTTTCTTCCTCTTCATCTTCATCTGATGAGCTTCCATATTTTTAGTAAGGAGCTACATTCATGAAGTATCATTTGCCAAGTCCACCAATGATGTCGCTAACTATACTGTAGTAACAGTTTCAGTCAGACTACTGCTAGAATGTTACATGGCTAACACAGACAAGCAGAGTGCAAAAAAAGAGAGAAATGTCCCAGTGAGGTAATACTGTACACACTCTTGGAACAGCGTTAGTTCAATCAAATTAATGTTGTATAATAAAAAATATAGTATTAATAATATTGATTCATGTCATTGTCCTATGTTGCTATTAGAAAACCACACAGGTTTGGATTCAAATGCAGGGTGGAGATTATTAGTGATATCCAAAGGCATTCAGTACACTAGGCAGAGACAGAATCATGATCAATAATAAAAGCAAAGTCAAACCAGGATAAGTAACCTCAATAAGAACAATAAGTTATAGAACCTTCACAGAATGCAGGAGCAAATCTTCACACTGAACTGGAGCATGTCCAGGTTATTTAAAAGGATTGTGCTGATTGGCAACCAGTGTGCTTGATCAGTGCAGTGACTGTGCACGGGTACACATGACAGTAATTCTCATGGGAACCTGCTAACTCTAAGGTTTCATTACCTGCCCACACCTCATACTACCCACTCTCTCTCAAAAATGTCTTATTCTCAGGAAGAATTAAATAAAAATTTTTTTAGCACAGACAGAGACAGGTCTTGTGTCATGTGCATACCGATGAGCCCTGTCACACAAGGTGACTGAGAAAACCTGGCAAACTGCTGCTAGCTACTCTGACCAAATTTGTGCTGTTATGGTAACATGTAAGTGCATGTAAAACAACAGATTAATGACTTATTGCAAATCAATGTCTTATTGACATCAGAGTGAATGGGACAGTGAGGATGAAGATTGTAACTGTACACTCAGCTGCCACTGAGTTGCTGGAAATAATAATAATAATAATAATAATAATAATAAGAAGAAGAAGAAGAAGAAGATTTAGGGCCTTTCTCACACCCAAGGTCGCTTTATAATCACAAAAACAAACAAACAAAAACACAGAGACCTTCAAAAGCTGCCAGCCAGGATCTAATTTCAGTGTGAAAGCTGCTCATAGTCCCAACAATGGCCTATGCAGATATGTCCCACCCAACCTAGACAGCCATAAAGCCACCAGGCAACACCACTCAAGCAGTCCCGAGTCCACTCAGAATGATCTTACACACTTTCCACCATCGCCCAGAGAAACAGGCATGCCATAGTCCACAGTGAGAGGGTGGACACACATTATGCATGGTGGATCAAGGCCTGGGAAAATGTTCCTCTCAAGATTGAGTCAGGAGTGCCACCACAACCAGGAGCCAGCACAAAAATAAGCAGCAGAACAATAAAACAGAAAGTAAACTCAAACAAATGCCAACACATACAATGCAGAAAAAAAAGGAAAAATGAAAGAAAAGAAACAGAAAAACATACAAACCCCAAATACATTCTACACAGAAAAAAATGAAAGAAGGGAAAAAGAAAATATAGTCAGATAGGCTATAGTTTTGGTGAGCCTGTGCCCACTGTGGCCTCAGATTCCTGTTTTTGGCTGACAGGCATGCAACCTGATGTGGCCTTCTGCTGTTGGTTCAATGTTCTGAGATGCATTTCAGCTCACCATGGATGTAAAGAGTACTTATTCTAGTTAGTGTAGCCCTCCTGTCAGCTCCAACCAGTCCAACCATTCTCCTCTGACTTCTCTTATCAACAAGGTATTTCTGCCCATAGAACTGCCACTCACTGGGTTCTTTTTGTTTTTCTCACCACTGTGTCTAAACTCCAGTGACAGAATGAAAATTCAAGTAGATCAGCCATTTCTGAAATACTCAAACCAGCCCATCTTGCACCAACAACCATGCCACAGTCATAGTCATTGAGATCATGTTTTCCCATTTTGACGTTTGATGTGAACGTTAACTGAAGCTCTTGACCTGTATGTGCATAATTTTATGCATTCTGTCTTGCAGCACCGATTTCATTGTCAGCACCTTTAAAAGCACTGTGCTTGGATTGGAGCACTTTGTAAAAAAAAAAAAGCATATGCATAACTGTAATGAAAATATCCATGTTTCCTTCAGAAATGTACAGGTGACATCATCAGGTCTCACATAACAGCCAAGCGTATGTCAGCACTATGTGGTAGATAATACACTTAACTTGGTTTAAAACACAGTGAGCTACCACTTCTACTGTGTTCTAATGTCTGCTTCCAATACAAAGCCAAATTCCTAATCTTCTTTCAGCTAGCACACCATGACATTATCTGGACTGTGCTAATTAGCCAATGAGCACCAGGAAGTGGAAGTGGAGAAAAGCCCAGAATTCTTCTATCTCCCCTTCACAACATATACACACATCCACCCTCTTCCATCTGTCCCCACCACAGAGATGGCGTTCAGTATCGCTCCACGCCGAGCCCACTGGGCTTCACACTCCGGATGTAGTGATACAGCTCGACGCTCAGATCCTTAACTATTTGGAAGTTTCATTTTTGGAAAAGACAGTTGGTCCAGTAGAAGTGTGATTTTATTTTTTTTATGAAAATTCTTTTGCCTTCAAAGAGGGTGACACTTTATTATGTAAGGAATAAAACAAAACAAGGAGTGCTGTTTCAGAAAAATAATCAATGTTTTACAAAAAGTAATCAAAGCATTACCACTCTAAAGATGATTACTTTCCTAATACACCATGGCCCGAAGTGTATATGAAACATCTTATGCCACAACAATTGGACAACAATTTTATTATTATAGAAGTATGCATACTTTTTATTCATTTATATTTAATGTTCTGTTTAAGTTCTTAAGTTCTCTTGAAGTTCAAGTGAACTTAAAGATACAGTAAATGATGTAAGATACTGGAATTTTGCCCCTTCTGGTAGAAAAATGCTATTGCAAGGTACTTAGGGAAGAGCATTTCATAATGTGGGCCGTGCTATGTGCCTCCTCTGCTGTGCACATTTGTTTCACTGCTGAGAGCTGCACATATCAGATAGAATTCAAGTCTGTGTCCCAAACCACACAGCTCACACTTAAAAATGCCTAAAAAGCAACAACACCTAGAGTGTAGTAACATACTATTTAGTATGGCATTATGTAGTTTGGGATGCAGGCCAATATTCATGACTACTTAATATTACAGAAATGTTATGAGAATAAAAGAACTTTTTTTGCACACATCAGTGTGAATATTACTGAATAGATGAAAGAGTAAATCTGTCAGTTGGTGAGCTTTTTTTCTGNCTGCTGCTGTGGAACACCACATATCTTACAGAATTATTTAGTCATGTAACATTAGATAGCTAGATAAAATATAAGCTCTGGCTGAAGGGAAAAGGGTTGCTCTGCTTTTCTTTCAACTGTTACAAAGCGCTGACATTGGAAACTCTTTCCATAAATCTCTCTTTACACAAAGCTTCACCATATCAATGATTATACAGTTTTTTGGTTACATAACACATTTTTAAGTGTTAACAGTATTAATCTGTATTTATTAAGCTTACTGAATATTATATGTAGTATATGCCACACATGTCCCTGTGTAGCTGTTACTATAGATACAATAATGTATTATTAAAACAAGAACATTATCATGTACTTGTAATTTGCCTTGCAGCTGGCACTACTGTCAGAGCCGGACTGTTATAGTGTTGATCAACACCTTCTGACCTTTCAGATTAGTATCAAATTAGTATTAATGTTGCTGCACAAATACAGCGCATGTGGGCCAGACCAATAGATCGACAGACAGATACAGACACGTGACGAAGTGTTGGTTCAAGGGTTGAGATCTTCTGACTGTGAAGGTCATAACATATGAGTTACATCATTTTCCTCATAATACCATACACCCTTGCCCTGTGGATGGGGGGTGGAGTCATCCTGGAAGAGACCACTTCCATCAGGATAGAAGTGTTCCATAATAGGATAAAAGTGATCAACATGACATTGTATTGATTTGCAGTGACGCTTCACTATAAGGGAACAAGTGTACCCAAACCACAGCAGCAAAATGTCCCTGCAGCATAACAGATTTCCTTTGTCACCTGTCAGTGTATATGTCCATACATAGGGGGAATAACACATCAAGGGAGGAGAGAAAAACAAAGGGACTCACATATGTGTATATTAGGACTACACAACTGATGGTATTTTAATTGTGATCATACTTTTAAGCCATCTCAATTAATTTAAATAAAATGCAACACAGGTGGGCTGGATGTTGGATTGACTGGCATATTATTTATTTATTTATTTATTTATTTATTCAAAGTCGTATACTGATTCTAAGATTTTCCAGAATCATACTGTATAATATACATTGTGAAAGAAATTGCTGTTTGAGTTTATTTAAAATCTTAAAATGAAATAAAACAAGCAAATTATTTTGTTCCTAAATTGGCTGAATTTTTGTCTAATTCTAAAAAGAGAGAGCCAAATCCTGACAATAAAAAACACCATTGTTTAAGTGGAGTGTGGGCACACACGCACACACGCACACACGCACGCACACGCACGCACACACAAGCACACACGCGCGCGCAACACACATATTACCTTCAGCCTTTTACGAAGACACTCAAAGCAAATCTTTCAGTAACCGTACTACTCCAATATAATAATACCAGATGCCACAATATAACAGGGAACATATTTATGTGTTCGTGTGTGCTCCATTAAATAGCTGGAGCATTCAAGGCCATGCTGACTGAGGTGTGTTCAGGGGAACAGGGGTGTCTGAGCAGCCACGTTTTCATGCATAATTGATAGGCTACTGTACGTGTTTATGTGAGGTGGAGAGCAGGAGAGACGAGGACAAAGAGCTTGTTTCTGTGTGAACGACAGAGACAGATAGAGAGAGAGAAAGCGAGAAGAGAGACTAAGTGGGTGGTGCAAATGTCTGTGTTTTAAGGGGATGTGTGTATGTGTGTGTAAAAAAAAAAGAGAGTGAGAGAGATGGAGATGCAGAGAGGGTGTGTAGGAGGGCGAGTGCTCTTCTAGCGTAACCATTAGAGTCCAGAACAAAGCAGCTGCTCTGTCTCTCTGTCTCCAGAACAATAAAAGCAAGGGAATGAACTGCACTTTCTGTCTTCCTAATGACTTAATAACGCACTGATAACGGAGCCACACACACACACACACACACACACACACACACACGAACACACCCAGCCATCCAGTGCTGCAACAGAACCTGCAATGCCTCACAGATGAATGTGATCACTTTTTTTTTTGTAACCAAGATGTCTGTACATCCTTGTCATCTAAATTTGACACAAGCTGCTCAGATCAAAACAAAGCCTGAATGTGAAATAGAAATAGAAACAAGAGACGGAGAGAGAGAGAGAGAGCTCTGTATCTTTGTTCATCACATCACCCTCCTCCACCACTCCATGGTCAGGCCTCATGGGTAATCTTTTGTCTCAGCTCTTTGTCTCCTACTGTATGTGCCTGGAGCTCTCTGTCTGTCTGTCTGTCTGTCTGTCTGTCTGTCTCTCTCTCTCTCTCTCTCTCTCTCTCTCTCTCTCTCTCTCTCTCTCTCTCTCTCGTATGTATGTACAGTGTGTGCGTGTGTCCTCAGAGATACTGCAGTCACTCAGTCAGGCCATGTTGCATCATTAATGCCAGTCTAGTTTAAATAAGTCTAATTATTCAATTGAATGATATACCTTTTAAATTTTTTTTAATTATTTTGATTCCAAAATATTTCTTTATTCCATTAACTTTAGAAAAAAGGTGCCTGAGAAGAGCCAAATCTGTGCTCCCAAATTTCCCCTTTGGGAAGTACAGTCTGTCTGTCTATCCAATATTCTGATTGTCTTTACATTCCCTTAATAATAATAATAATAATAATAATAATAATAATAATAATAATAATCAGGTTTGTGTTCACTTGTCCCCAGTCAGTGGTAGTTTTTCTAACTGATCCCCTTTATTCTATGATGAAGGAATTCGATCCCGATGTGAGTCGTCTCTTCCAGGATGACTCTGCCCCCCATCCAGGAGGAGTCACCGAATGCTTTGATGAGGATGAGAATGATATAAATCATATGCTGGGGCCTTCACAGTCACCAGATCTCAACCCCATTGAACACCTGTGGGAATTCGTGCATGTGTTAGACAGCATTCTCCACCAGCATCATCAAAACAAAAGCTGAGGGAATATCTTTTGGAAGAATGGCATTCATCTCTGCAGTACACTTCCAGAGACGTGCAGAATCTCTGTCAATCCACTGAAACTGTTCTTGTGGTTTGTGGTGGCTGATTTCTATATTGTTCAAAAGTGGTAGGTACCCTGCATTTGTATATTAATTATA
>CM074948.1:8216382-8230536 GCA_037577455.1 Pangasius macronema | reverse complement strand
ATACTATAAAGCTTAAATTTGATAAGGAGGTAGTGGCTGTGTGTTGTGTATGATCACGTGTTAACTCGCTAACTAAGCGCTTGTCAGTTTAACTCTTCGATTGTCTGCATTGATGAATACACTGCAATTGTGCATTCAGCCAAGAGAGCAAATTTACACAGGAACTCTCATCAGCAAGTGTGTGTAACTGTGCAGAGTGTGTGTTTGTGTGTGTGTGTGTGTGTGTGTGTGTGTGTGTGTGTGGTTAGATATACTTGTCTACTAGGATTTATATTTACATTTATATCCACCAGCTGCTTGACAATGCTGGTTAATGTCCAGGACTATATGACTGTATAATGATGCAGGCCTATTGGGCTTCTCTACAGTGCTTCGTGTCTTTACACTATTGCTGAGCATTAGCTGAAAGTGTAGCAGTTCAGTGTAGGGACCCACGATGACTGTCTCAAAACTGTTATTGATTATCAAGGGTTATTATGGTGAAGGATTTTTGAAATGTTACACACACATACTCAGATTGAGCTAATGATTTTAGCTTCTTCTGTCTTACACATAGTGAGACTGTCAGTAACAATGATATAATCCTTCAAACCTATACTGGAAATCTTTAAAACATAAGATCAACCTGTCACTAGCCACATCCTAGAGATTTCTACAACCTAAATTTTCTTTCTCTCTGTCTTCCTTTGCTTCTTCACTACATGCCTTCATTTTATTTTATAGTCTATTGTCTATCATGTAAAGTTGTCATTTATCCAAGATTTTCTTCATTATAACCCTCAGAAATGACGACGTGGACATTATCACATTAGTATGTGTTTTTCTAGCTTGTTTCTTCCTCTTGTCAGAATGCAATTAACTTTTTTTCCCTCCATGTGAAATGAAGTTGCTTTTAGAAAATCCCTGAGCAACTTAACAATATTTGGGATTTATGAAAAAGAAACCTTGCTAGCTATGCTAACTACACTAATTTTTCTGATAAAAAACAACAACCAGATATTCAAATCACCATGCCATCTGATGTCTGAATCCACCTTCCCTTCTTTATTCACAATGCAAATTGGTGTGGCAAGTTGCTACACTTTTGCTAGGAACACAACGTTTTTTGCTAGGAACAGCAGTAATGTACTGCAACATTTATAAAGTGGATTTTTTAAAATTCAATGTTTATAAAAAATAAACTATTTATCCAAAAACAGGAGCGAAAAAGTGTTATAGCAATACTGTCCATATCCATAGTACTTTAGGAAAAGTGTATTTTGACAGAATGTATTGCGATATTGATAAGGTGTTGTATTATCACCAACTCTAGCATGCTAACAGCCCACAACTTCTTTGTTAACAGTCATTAATTGATGAACAAAACACTTCAGGACATGTTGTTATAGAAAAATAACTGATGACTATGTGGTATGATGTGGCCAATGCAAAAATGAGTTACTGGTACCACCTCGATGATGATTAGTTCACTATAATAGCAAGTAGTGAAGTATTTTTTCCTCTTACACCACAGCAAATTGCCAACATTTCCATTATTTTACTAATTAAATTAATATAATTAATGTTTATATTAATTATACAAAAAACTTTACCTCTGACTGTTGCAAAGCACTGGCACTGGAGACTCCTTCCAAAAAATGCTAAATAAATAAATCTCCACAGAAATTGTATTATCTGATCATGTGAAGCAGCTGACATTCAAGTGCCTGTGTAAGTTGTTACTATAGAAACAACTGCGTATTACACCGAGTGCATTAATATAAACCCTGCAGCTGGAACCACTGCCCAAGCAGCGCTGTTTCTGAAAATTATTCAACACCCTGAGCATTCAACAGTGTTGTGGTATAAAATTTTATACAGTATGAGTGTGTTGATTCATTTTTACTTATCAATATGAGTTCACATAAGTGTGTGTTAAAAAAAGCATGAAAATGGTCCTCCTGAGAAAGCTATTGTATATTACATATTACATATTTAACCCAACCTTCTCATATTTGTCACCAGTGGACCTCTAGGCTCTGTTTTCTAACATATGATGTGCTGAGTTTCCGGGTATGGGCAAGGCTGCTTCTCTGTTTCATCCAGACTCAGTAGGATACATCGTATGCTCAGCCTTGGTATGGCACAGAAAGCCTTGAGGGGTTTCTATTAGTTCTTGCTGAAGAGTGCGACATGGCCATGCTGCTTTAGCACGAAGGTCCTCCAACTGACAGGAGCACGTCATATCGTATTAGCCATCCGTGGGCGACAACAGGGCCATAGAGGGTAAAAATAGATCTGGTGTATTTGTGGAACAAGTGATGTTGAGAGAGATGGATAATAGCTATGTGAAAATATAAGGACCAGAAAAAGGTGAGTGATGACAGGAGGGATGGGAAATGGAAAAAAAATGAGAAAGTTGTTTTCTGTCAGTTTGGCATCTCAGGACTTAAAGGTTTTGTTGTCTGTGTTAACAATGATAAGAACAGCCGTGTGTGTGTGTGTGTGATGGTTTTAAATCCACTGGCCAACAATGAAAGGTTCCCGTTCATTCTCAATCACGCTGCTCTTAAAGCCTTCAGTCCAACTGCACAGTGACCAGCAGCTTAATGCCAAACCTTTCATCTAGAGTAGGGTCATGCTTTCTGTAGAGCAAAATATGGCTTGTAGAAAAGGTAATGAGTTCATAATGCGATTGTTCACTTACTCTGTGAACCCAGTGGAGCTCCATCTAAAACTCATCTGATTTCTTGCTTTCCAGTGATGTGCGTAGTAGCTAAAAACATAGCTAAAATACAGAATGTATCAGATTCCTTTTTTTATTTATAAACTACCTTTATATTTCCATTGGGGATATTCCTGCCAGCATCCTAAAGGTGTAGTCAATGATTTATTACAGTAAGTTAGCTGAGGCTATTTTGAAATTTAAAATACAAGGAAATGCAGCACATCCTTCAACCCATCCTCCAAAGCCACATCCCTAAAACACAAGCCTGGGCTAGAAGTCCACTTTCTTTTTCTTCACATTTGCTTCATTTATTTACTCACGGTAATCTGCCATCTTCGCGTTCGTGTTTGTAGCCCTCCAAAAGACAGGACTAATTAAAAATGGCTCCCTATTTTACTCTATACGGCCCCTACATAGGTTAGAACTTACTGGTCTTGTTGAACCTACATAAAAAAGTAGTCTGACAGGTATGTCTTATTTAAAAACCTATGTAAGAAATGATAGTATTGCCTACCTCTGTAGATTCCTCGATCACTGCAGTCATCCAAGATGGCAGTTTGCTAGACCCAGTGGCTTCTCCTGGTCTATCACCTATGATACATTTATTGTGTGCAGCTCCTCATTCTTAAAATTTTCATGTTTATGTTCACGATAACCAGACCCTAGTGCTACTCCTGCAGGTTGGTATATATAATGTTTCATTGCCTGAACTGTCTTGTGTGTGTGTGTGTGTGACTGGGAACACGCTTCAATGCTGACATTTTCTACAATACATACACTGGGGTCCAAAAGTCCACTAAAGAAAATGCTTTAATACAACGTGTTTAATTACAAATGATATCATCAGCAATAACTTGAGTGAAAAGTAAAATTTTATAGAATATTTATATGAATTTGAAAATTTCTTAGTATTTGGTATGTTTTGTGTTATTCATGTTAGATCAACACCATGCTAGTGTCTGAACACATACATTTAATATATTTACATATTCAAGATACTGAATATATCAAACATTTACTTTCTTTATTTTAAGTATCTCAGAATTCAAAAATCTCATACTTTAGGACCCCACTGCAGCTGTAAAATACTACAGCTTTCCTGTACAAATTTGTAGTTTACTTCAATGTTAGTTACTTTTGTATGTATCTGAACCACGAGTAAGGCAAACAGTTTTGCTGAAACCTTGTTTAAAGGCAACGGGAAAAGCATCAGCTGTACTGAACACAGTTACACAAAGTTACATCTATAACCACTCAAAGGAAGCTGCAAGGTGATGGGTGACTACGCTGTTGACTCTCAACTACATACCACAGGGTTACACTAAAAATTCACCAGATAGTAGACTGCAGCATAAGTCAAGTGTGATAGCCTCTCGATTTTCTCGATTTTGAGGCTATGTCGTTATTAATGTTGTCCTGCTCCATCAAAATCTATGGTCATGAGGTGCTGCTTATTGGTTCAATACTGTCTTTCTCCTTACAAGAGGGGGTGATGGAGCGTGAGAGAGAATTGGCCTGTGTTTGTGAGCTCATATACTGTAAGTCCATGTAATTAACTTGTGACATAGCAGTGCATGAAAGCTGGGTATAGTTGGCTATTGTTATGAGTTCACCAAAACATCGATTATATTATCACATAAATGTTGGATGAATACACAATACAGTACTTCCAATCTTTCTAATTTCGAAGGCTGCAAATATCATTCAGTAACTACACTGAAACTAATAGGAAAAGTATGTAGTTATGAGTCTGACAACTGTAAGTCTGGACTGACCAAATGGCTCCTGGGAATTTATCCCAGTATAGAATTTATCCCAGTATCAGAGAATATGAAGGCAGAAATGAACACCCCTGTTTTAGATAAACTGCAGGCTACCATGTGTATTATCAAATACAACATATATAGTCTATATACTGCATGCAACAAACAAGGTTATTTAAAATAGCTTTCAATTTTTAAAAAACCCATTGTATTTATGTTTGCATGCATTTCATAGGCCTCCGTGGTGTTTTCCAAAACGTCCCCATGGCTTGGAAACGAATCACTAGTCATTCAACGGCTGAGTGTCTCAGCAGGCATGTTCTCATGGTAACCAGCACCTCAATGGCAGAATTATTCTTCTGCATAAATCATCTGATTGTGGATTGTGTGTGAAAAGTGCCTGTTTATACAGCTAATTGATTTGACATAATAAGCAGGCAACTGTAAAATGTTTATGACAATAACTTGTCCCATGACAAGTAAAAATGTAAAAATGTAATATCCAAATTGCATTAATGTATTTATTAAAGGTCCAGAATTTTGATCTATTTAAAAATCATGGACTTTGTTTGTTACATGCAGTGTATAGACTATATATATGTTGTATTTGGTAATACACATGGTAGCCTATGTTTCTGCTGTTTATCTAAAACAGGGGTGTTCATATTCTCTGATAAACTATACTGGGATAAATTCCCAGGAGCCATTTGGTCAGTCCAGACTTACATTTGTCATTCTCATAACTACATACCTTTCCTATTAGTTTCAATGTAGTTACTGAATAGTTTATAGTAGTTCCTGAATAATTTACTATAAGATGAATAACCGAATAATCTTTAGTGTTTATAACATTAATTAAGCTTTCTTTATGTTCTTTAACATGAACATAAACAAACTGCAAATTGTCAAGTATGAGTCCCAGAGCTGGATTCAGCTGCAGTGTGTTTATTGTAGATCGCAAGTCACTCATGGTAAACAAGGGCAAATTCAAAATCATATTCAAAACTAGAATCACACAGGCAAGATTGCTTAGGAGAGATTTTGCAAAATGAGTCCAGGTTATTTCAGGGAGTTTATAAATGGGAGACAGGCATACATTATCAGTAATGAGACTGTGAGTGAAAAGGTTTGTGTGTCTGCCCAGGTGACATGGCTTGTAGTAGGCTGAGATATGGAGTTCGGCATCCCCTTCTGTGTTGGCTGTGATGTGGCTTGATAAGGATTCTAGGGGTTTGAGATGTGAACAGACACAAATATGACAGAACTTCTCAAAAGATTTTGTGCATTTTTGAGGCCTGTCTCTGGCCTGTGGAGCAGGATGATCAAGACAGTGGGTGTGAAACTTACTGTGGAGCATGGGACTGAGATCCAAGTCTCAACTTTCACAACAAAAGGAAGTGCAGGCTCATTATGTCACAAAACAACGGTGGTGATGAATGCCTCTTTCAGCCAGAGGAAGACCTCATCCTCTTGTGTGTATCGGGTGAGCTTGCATGTGCCCTTTTTCAGCAAGGACATGAGGGGTGGCAACAGTGCTGAATCAAAGAATGAATTAGCTATAAAAGTTGGCAAAGATTGTGTGTAGTGGTGTTTGATGCCACCCAGTGAGGTCACTGATCTTGGACTTGAATACCACATGAACGTGAATCTCACATATCTCACTTTTCACATAGAGCTTTAGGACACACCTGATATGACTAACATGGACTTCCATGGAAGAATGTTAACAATACAGGGAAATGATGTAGAATGTCATTTATGAATGCCTGGATAATGACAGAGTCATTGACCAATTCATACAGAATTACACAGAATTCAAAGAGACTGAGTTTTGGGTGTTACAAAGCTGTTTCAGTGTTCAGAGGACTGAGGGCAGCAGATAAAGGAACATGACAGTGACCTAGTTTAGTCCTTTGTAATGAATGCATGGACTGAGAAGAACCTAGCCGAGGCAAGATACCCCTGCTAGATGGCCTCAGTGATGTATTCCTCCATGGCCTTGTGTTTGGCAGCCAACAGAGGATAGATTCTGAATCTAGGTGGGGTTGTGTTGGACAAGGTTGTGTAGGTCTATGGAACAGTCATATGGCCTGTGTAGAAGGAGTATACAAGCATTGGTCTTGCTGAAGACCACAGCATATTCAGCATAACAAGCAGGGACTTGGGACATGGAAACAGGATACGGGAGACATGGATGGACATTCGGGGTTCGGATAATGATTTCATCATGGACACAGAATACTTGGGAGTCATTCTCTCATAGGAGTAAAGGAAACCCAGGAGGCTATTATGTGGCTCACTGAGGATTCTGGGAGTTTGAGATAAGAGTAGACAGAGACATGACATAAATGTTATTGAACTACATAGTTATGTAAAACTGTTGTTTTCCAGTGCTTAGAACTTCTGTCAGAACTTTTGTGCTGTGAGAAATTTTGATTTTGTTAGCCTGATATAAAAAAAATTGAGAATTTGGAAAATGTACCATTTGTTTGCCTGCTTACAGTGGCATCGTTCCAATTTCCTGGCACTTGTATAGCCAGTGGTCTCATATCATCAAACTCAGGAATGGGGTATAATCTAAATGAGTTTCCATGTCCAGTTTAAAAGTACTTTCATGGGTATAAGTCCTAATTAAAAATTTAAGACAGAAAGCAAAGATGTAGATGTTAATTCAGCATTAAAAATTTGCTGTGCATGATTGCACTGAGGCCCTGTTTCATTAGTGCTTTAAAAAACAAATCCTGGTTGACTTGCCCTAGATTTTCTGCCTTAAGGGAATACCTGATGCCATCTTAAGGGCTGTTCTATTAGCCCATTTTATATGTTCCTGCGTCTCTGAGTATTAGAAACTATAGAGCAACTATGAAGCCAGTGCAGTAATGTCATTATGTGGCCACTCATTCAGCAAGAGCAAATCCAATGTTCTGTAATAAGGGTGTAGCAATGCCACTCTATATCTGTATATGTATTCTCCATACAGCCATACATTTCAACTTAAAAGTTGGTGTGGTCTAAAAGTGTGTAAATTCTGGTTCCTCACTCAGCTAAATCACTCAAGTCATAATTAGTGATGTGCATGAGACTGCTCTGTAATCCTGGTCATGCGGTTACTATTTTTATTTGTAACCACCTATGATACTCCCCATTATCCCTATTTGATCACTTGCTTTTCCCAACCACAAGCCAGCTCTCCCCTATCATATGACAACTACCAATTGGGGAGGGTGAAGGCTAGCATGTGCTTCCTACGAAAAATGTGAAGCCAACTGCATTTTACGAACTGCTGTTCACAGGGCCACTCATTTAGTCACCGGCAGTGTAACACACTCAAACGAAAGTGCCATCTACCCTCTTCTGCATACATGAGCTCACAGGCGCTGACGATTGGATAGTGTCATCTGATTGACAGGAGAGAGAGTATGCCATCCTTCTCTTGGAATACTAACTGAAGAATAAACTGGCGATCTCTGAACGACAGGGTGAGCACTTTTCTCTTGAGCCACTTGGGAGTCAATCAACAAAAAGATCAACAAACATATAGGCTAATTTAAATCACCACAACCCTGACCAGGCAGTTACTAAAGATGAATGACTGAACACTGTAAATGCATCACTGCACATTTGTGTTAATGAACATGGCCGTTCTATGTCTCGTGAGCTTCACATGTAACCACTTTATCATGCCTGCATGAAAGTACAAACCTCTCTCTCGTGTAACTTTTTTCTTGTGTCCAGTGGGATCTTAGTCCCAGTCTCCACCATATGCCACTATATGAACCTTTCAGCCTTCGAAAAAATCTTTCCTATTCGTATCAGTATTTGAATCTGTTTGGAACAGACTGTGTGTCCATTCTGAATAATGTATTCATATTCAGTTACATCAATATTCTGTACATGCAGTTTTGTTCTGTATATAATTGGGTGGTGTCACCACTTAGTGTGCTCTTGTCCAGCTTTTGCTATCCCACTGGGTTTCCCCTCATTTTACACACACGAACCAACTAATCAATTCAACTAACCATCACATTATTAGGCTGTTTGGGAATTGATTTTGGTTAAAAAAAAAAATCCTAACTCTGCAGTTCTGTTGCCCTCCAGCTCAGTGCCTCTGCATGCGCGTGCACTAACAGCAGCAGCAGCAGCAGCAGCGGCGTGGGCTGAAAGGTGACGCCGGCGATGACGTCATCACCGCGTGACGCAACACACCCGCGACAGCCGGATAGCACAGTGACTATTCATCACTTTCATCCTGGACGTGCATAGACTGTCATTACTTCATAGCGCAGTTTATTAAAGCAGATTGTGCGACGCATCGCCCAGTGATGAAGCCTCGCGCTAAATCTGCAGATCATTCGCTCTGTGTAGGGAAAATCACCACGTGCACACTCGGTTACTAACGCGTTTGCAGTCCTCATGCAGTTTGCGGGGTGATGAGACAATGTGACGGGAGCACGAGCGCTGGGTGGCAGCAGAGAGCTGTACGCTTACAATAAACCCTGAAGTGAGGAGGCTGAAAATCCCGCCATGCTTTTCACCAGCCACAGGTGGTACATGTTATACAACTGAGGAATGAGTCACGCACTAAGAAGTACAGTGAGCACATTAAGGCCCTGATTTTTCTTTCCTGAAATCCAGTCATACTGCATGGTTTCGTGGCACCTGCCTCATCATCTCATGATCAAGCCTTTCAAAAGTCAGGCTTGAAATTATGTGCGTTAGCCCATGTAAAGGAAACATCAAAAGTGGAACTGAAAACTACTACATTACTGGTCTACCTTACTGAGTCCTAGTTTATGTACATGTGGGTGGGTGTGTGGGTGGAGGGGGTATATTTTTATATCTTGAGATCACAGGTCCCTACAAGGATAGGAATATCTGACATGTTTAGACCTTGTATGGGTATTTGGCTGGTCTTAATGAGGAAAAACTGCAGGTTTTATTTTTTAAAAATATATATATTTTTTTTATTGAGGTTAGGATTATGCTTAGAGTTAGGTGTAGCACAGCATTAAATGACTGAATTAATAATTATGTCAATGAAAGATCCTCACAAGGATAGTAAGACAGTGTGTGTGTGTGTGTGTGTGTGTGTGTGTGTGTGTGTGTGTGTGTGTGTGTGTGTACTGGGAGCCAGAGACCAGGTGAGTGAGAGTAAATGGTAAATAAATGCCATATTAAATATAGATCTGTTAGCTCAGCAGTCAATATTTCAGCTCTTGGCATACCTTCTAATAAGGCACATCGACCATGAAAGCACACTGCAATTCGTTGCAATTTTGCTCTCTTCAGGCAGTGTGGAATAATAACCGCTTACTGTCACAAAGCGAATATTGTGAAAGATCATTTGGATGGTAAAAGCCCATTGAGGTTATTAATGCAGACGATGTCTGGCAGTCCTTAATGCACCCGGAAGAGCTGCAGCTTCAGCGAAGAACTCGCATTGAAAATGAGGAAAAGCATTCAAAGTGAGGTTAAAAGCCTCCGAAATGAAATGTGGAGAGAGTGAGGAGCATTCGGTGAATTTTTCTTTTAGACTGCAGCGTTGGGGAAGGTTATCACACTGTTAAGAGAGGAGATGCACTTCATCACTGATCCAAAAGCAGCTTTGTCGGCCAACTGCTACTAGAACCAGTGGGAGAGGAAATGCACAAAATGCTCTCAGGTCAGCAGGAAAGGACCTGATCGACTTGTGCTTTTTTATAGCATTTGGTGGGTGGAGGGATGGGGGGGGGTGAGCGTGAGATGCCTCCAGCCATCTGCAGTTAGTGCGTCGGAGGAAGAAGGGAGGAGAGGAGAAAGAACAACAGCAGAGTGACAGGAAAATGGAAGAAATACTGCATCCGTTCACTTGCTTGTAATGAAAAGGCCGGGGGAAAGGCAGGTGAACTTGCCATGGCTAAATTAACACCTACTGGGCTCAATTTAGTTCTGCACAGTTAAACAGCTTCTATTTAACTCAGTGGGAGTTCATTTAGCGCTGCTGATTTTGCTCTGCAAACCTGTGGCATGAGGAGGGGAGTCACAGATTTAAAGAGGCATAACCGCACAACATAACGTTTGTGAAGCATCTGTCGTCTAACAAACCAGTTGCACTGCTGTGTGCTGCAAGCATCCTGTCCAAACACTTCAGATCAGAGTTCATACGGGTGACCTAAAGAATCACAATATTTCCAGCATAGTCAAGGGGACAGTTGGATTGCAGGTCATCAGGAGTTCATCATTGCATACAGCAAACATAACCGCAATGTTGGCCAAATGAATAAACATAATAAATTATATAAAGATATGCAGCCAAGATCACACTGAAAATTGTTCGCTAACTATGACACAATCGCTCCGGCATAACACTTTAACCCCCAAAGCTATACAAACACTCTACAGCATAAATACTTACCTGACATAGCTAAATACATAACTGATGTAATAACCAAACAATATGTAAATAATAATAATAATAACAATAATAATAATAATATAGCATAGTAACTTATGCTGAACAAGCAGCTGTCACTGCTCCAGCATAGGCATGTAAATAAATATGTAAACTAGAGATTAGGACACACATGCATCAATATGATGCACATACTAATCCCTATCATGTATAAATAAACTCACAGTAAATAATATGGTATGTAAATAATATTTTCCATACTGTACAGGATCCACCTTGTATAGCACACTGGCTCTAAACCACATGGACTTGCACCAGTGAAGTAACTGGACTTCCTGCTGTTGACACCACTGTCAGGTTTTTATATTCTTCTTTAGTTTAATGTTAAATCAGGAGGCAAACTACAGCGGTGTTCAGGAGGGATCTAAGTTCTGACGTGCCCTGATTAAGATTTCAATGCTCCAGTAAAGACAAAAAATATTCCTGGCTAATGTTGGAAACGGAGGTTGTTTTCACACTGTGTTAGCATTCCTAATGCAGTCCAAGTGGTGAACGCAACAAATGAACTCAGACCACTCTTAAACAACCCACAAGTGAACCACACTCAGACCACCTCTTCAGATGGTCCCAGTGTGTTTTTTTATGGTTCTTTTGTGGTCTACTTGATTTGTATAAACAAAGTGGTCCCAGGCCACTTCACGCTTTGCTTTATGGCTAGAAAACTTGAGGCTTGCTGCCCATATGAATCCTAATGCTATTGAGGTAAAGATAGGCAGCAGTAATAATAATAATAATAATAATGAGTCAGGAATACAAACACGATACATTAGCCTCAGATACTTGTTCTTGCCTGACAGAACTGGAACCCAATGTGGTCTTCTGCTGTTGTAGCCCAGTTACATCAAGGTTCAAAGTTCTGTGCAGGCTGAGGTGCTTTTCTGCTCACCACGGCTGTAAAGAGTGATTATTTGAATTTCCCAATCTGCCCATTTTCCTCTGACCTTTGGCTCAATCAATGTCCCCCCCAGCCATTCTGTGTAAACTCTAGAGACTGTTTGGTGTGAAAATCCCAGAAGATCAGCAGTTTCTGAAATACAGATACCAACAACCATGCCATGATAAAAAGTCACAGAGATCACACTTACACTTTTCCCCATTCTGATGTTTGATGTGAACATTAACCGAAGCTCTTGTCCTGTATCTGCCTGATTGCATGTGACTGCATGATCTGCACATGATTTGCTGATTAGATAACTGCACGACTGTTCAGGTGTACAGGTGTTCCTATTAAAATGGACCGTGAGTGCATGTAGTGTATGTAGTGTACGTATTTTGTCTTTGCCAGCCACTTACATGAGAGTGACAAGCAGGCCTATATTATCCAGCATGATTTGGTTTTGATTTCTCTACAGCAAAATTCCCTTTCCTTGTTGCGTTCTTTTTTCTGTTATTTCACTTCACTTCTGCTTTTTTGCTTTATTTTTCTTCCATAACCAAATGACATCATGGTGTAAAATAACCAAGCACTGAGGTAATTTCCAGATATTTCCCTTTTGGGTCCACTTTAACACATCTGAGTATAGTTTATTTATTTGTTTGTTTATTTCAAAAGAACTATATGTGATAAAACCCAGCGAGTCAGATGACTTATGTTGCACCAGTGCTGTGTGTGTTTATCCAAGTAAACATCGCAGTGAGCGCTCTGGCACTGATATGGATTGGGGCTTTGTGTTGTGTACGGTGTGACACAGTGATGCAGCGGGTAGTGGTGCCACCTCACAGCTTCAAAGTCCTGGGTTCAATCCCATGCAGATCCCACCTTCCAAAAACATGTCCGTAGGTGAATTGTCAGAGTAGGTGACTCTGAATGATCAGAACATGTCAGAGTAGGTGACTCTGACTTGCTCATAGGTATGAATGTGTGTGTGCATGGTGCCCTGTGATGAACTGGCATCTTATCAAGATAACATTCCTGCCTTATGCCTAGTGTTCCTGGAACAGGCTCCGGATCCAACACAACCCTGACCAGGATTACTGACGATGAATCACTGGATATATACAGCGTGTGCTTGGCTTAACAGCAAATTTGCTTGATTACTGTGTAATAGCGGCTCCTGATGAACCCTGTTGCTTTGTAGGCTACTGTGTGTATCATATGGGGTGCTGTTCTAGTTATGCCATTATTACAGACTTCAAGCATGACCTTGATTCAATTCTTTTGCTTATTTAATATCAGTCCTCAGGTCATTGAGGCATGCGGCTGTGTATATTATGTAACTAGGAATCCTGTACAATCACCTGAGAGCTTCATGCCCCATTCTGCTCAGAGACTGCTGTCGATACTGAGATCAACATGTGGTGGAACTTTAAATTGGATTTTTTCTTTATGTAGCTAAGGAATTTATGTAAGCTTTTCTTTTAAACAAAACTCTTTTGAAGCAACACACTTCTCATCTCTCTGAATCTGATATTAAATGTGACACAAATCCAGGCTCAGTTCAACTAAGACATGCAGTAGCATGTTTTCTTTTTACCCACTAGACAATCTCTCATTGGTTAAAAGGTTTAACGGAGGCAGCTGCTCCTCAAATACTTCTCCATATGACTTTCTGTACTCTCAGTGGAAAGAAAATACCCTTCTACCTGTCACATGGGTGCTGTGTCTTTATCTATCACCTGCCAAAGTCATTGTACTATAGGTCATAAAATCATTTAAGGTGCATTATTGTGTCTGATGGAACAGTTTCACTGTAGCTTGGCGAACATCAATGTACGTGTAGTATTTTCTGACAGCCTGGGAAAGCAGGTGGTGTGGATATTAGTGGCACTATTTTATGACGTGCAAACACGTGGGTTGCTGACTGGCTGATACAGATTCACTGGCTTTCACAGATTCATCCAGTCACGTGCCTCAAGACGTCTGAGGCGGGCTCTTTCATGCCATCAGCCATCAGACTCCACAATGCAACAGTACCCAGTACCTCCTACTCCTGACACACACACACACATACACACACACTCAACAGTTAATTGTCATTCCACAAGTATTGCACATGTACAGTCATGTGAAAAAATTAGGACACCCCATTAAATATTCAGTTCTTTATTAAGAAATGTCAACATGTCTGATCTTGTTTTAATTTGTATCTGTAGATGGAAGTGATGTAATTGCATGTAAACAACAAAAAACAAAAAAATCACTATGTTTTCACTTAATAAACAAAAGAAATCAACAAAAATGAGTATTTCAACTGAGGAAAAAGTTAGGACACCCTATGCCCTAATAGCTAGTG
>CM074948.1:8203683-8216282 GCA_037577455.1 Pangasius macronema | reverse complement strand
TATCCCTTACCAGACTCATAAGCATCAATGCTCTTCTTTCTGAAGGCCTCAGAGAGCTCTTTGGATCTCACCATGGTTTTACCTCTCACTTCATCAATTAAGAGCAAACCAGACTAAATGTCTGAGGTTTAAATAAGGCGAGCCTCCTTCAAAATGCTCTGTAACCATGCTCTAATAATCTGCACCTGATGGGATACACCTGTAGGTCATTTTAGCCATTTTACATCTCATTTTAAAAAGACTTTTCATTGGCTTTATTTGTCTTGTAACTGGTGTACAAGGTAGAAGAAGACATGTTCAAGATTCATTGGGAACATTTCATTCTTACAATTTGTTTAATTATATTACTTGAATCTCCCAATATTGTTACAATGAAGATGAAAAGTCCATATGTTTAACTATGTTTTTAAAAAAAACACAGGCTTTCATGGGGTGTCCTAATTTTTTCACATGACTGTATCTATAATAGAAAAAGGAAGCAGTATATTTTAAAAGACTCTCTCTCTCTCTCTCTCTCTCTCTCTCCCCCTCCCATTAGTTTCAAATCCGATCCGAGGCTATGCGTGCGCGCTGCGCGCGCACGGACCACGGACACACAACCTCTAAAAGTGTGACAGGTCACTTGTCACGCCGGCGCGCCTCGCAGCGCAGCAAACGACACCACCGAGCCGAGCGCGAGACACGGCGCGGGGAAGCTACACGCCAAGGTAAACGCAAAGCTCTGCTACTGTAGCATCTGACATGCGGAACCGGGCGGCAGTGTGCCCCGCTCCTTTTACCGCGGGATTGCAGTAGTCAGGAAGCAGCCGAGGCATTTCCAGCGACCGGCAGCCGAGCAGTGAGTTGTGTGCGCGCGAATTCGTGTGTAATCCGTTTGAGCTGTGCATGTCGTTCACATATGCGCTATGCAATCGCTCGCGCGTGCGCCTCCGGAAGACGTTAAAGCGGCTGCTGAGTCAGAGAGATGCTTTAGAAAGCAATGTGGAGGCTATAAGCGCACAGGACACGGTGCTTGCACGCCAGTCTAGGCTATGTGCTGTGTGCGCGATCGCATCATGTGCCATGTGCTTATAGAGCACACAGAAAACATGAACAGGTAGTTATACTCTGGGATAATCCAGCAGTGAGCACTGGCGATTTTTTTTATAAAGCATGAAGCATTTCAGCGCTCACACCCACTATAATGTGCTGTTATGAAGAGGAAATAACGCATCGCCCTCTATACCATGAGCAGATCACCATTCATGGCTGTCTCATCGCGTTCATGAGGCAGAGCTATACTACAGCGCGCGCTTGTGGACGCCTGTTGCTTTTAACACAGCCACTACTGCCTCGTGTGTTCCTCTAACCAAAAGCACTCCAACACACTTAACAGAAAGGAGCCGACGGGTGGGAACCGACACGCAAGACCGCAGCAGCCGCGCGCGCCGCTCCCTCAGGCGCACATTATTTAGTGCAGGTAGTAACCTGTGCAGATTCTGCCTTTTCTTTCTGCCTTTACCCATATGTCATTCGTTGTTTTTGTTTGCAGAGCAGAGGACAAGGCGGTGCAGGAGGTACAGAGTGAAGAGCCGCGTCCTCTCGGTCCGTGTGCGTCCATGGCGGCCAAGCTGAACCCGAACACACTGTACGTGCGCGAGCCGGAGCGCGCCGACGCGGGAGACGAGTCATCAGACAGCGACGGGGAGCCGGAGGAGAGCTCACACAAACTCATCCGCAAAGTGTCCACCTCAGGCCAGATCCGCGCCAAGGTAGGCCACTGTGCTCCACTTTGCACTTACAGGACACACACACACAGAGAGAGAGAGAGCAGACAAGAAACCCATAATTCAGTGCTGCAGGATCCTTTTCACCCGTTTACAATGCTGTGTATGGAAGCCCTGAGGTGCAAAATAAATCAACCAAGGAAAAAACTTTTTATTTTTATTTTTTTTTAGTTAATCTGTAAAATATTGTTGTTTCTTCTCACAAGCTAACAAGCCACAAACCCCACCAAATCAGACCACAATTTCAAAAACAAGAATAAATCCAACTAGACCTGAAAACACGACAGCAAATCTCAGATCAAATGGCACAACCTCTAACTAACAAAACAAAACACACATCAGAAAACACAACAGAGCCAGAAAAGGTGTGTAAGGACCTTGCATGCTTGTGAGTGATTAGTTACAGCATCAGAGTGTGTCATCAAATACATCCTGGAAGACCTTAAAGAATACGTTTAGCATTTCACTTGCACTTCTCAGAGTTATAAGTTATTATTTCCACAGAGGAGAAATATATTAGATATGCTAGCGCTGATAAGCGATGAATAAATACCCGATGAGACGCAAGCATGTGAAAGGAAATCTTACTGATCAGTCTCACTAGTAGTGTTTTTTTTTGTTGTTGTTGTTGCTGTTTTGTTGTTTTGCACTTCAGGGTGTTTTTCACATTTTTCGGTAAAAATCATTTAGCACAAATGAGCTCGTCTGTGCTTCCATGTAACATATGCCTGAGTCTAAGCTGAAAATGACCTTGTTTGAGCACAAGCACAGAGCAGCTCATTAACATTAGCGGCTGTGTAAGTTATAAATGAGGATTTTAACATATTCTCTGAAAACCTTTTGCATAAAGTCGTTATTTAACTGCTAGCTTGATAGCTTGTGTTTTGAACTGCCTTGCTTCATTTATCTGTATTCCTACAACTTCGAGGGCAGAGAGGTGATTCAGGGGTCATTCAAATATAATAAGTGATTCATTTCTGGAAAATAATAAGTGGAAGAACAGCAAGGCTGAACAGTGCATCACTACCCACAACATGCAAAAGAGAGCAAAGCACAAACAGTCATGGGCCACTTCTATAATTAAACGTTTGCATTGTTGTGCTGGAAATAACAGCTAGCGGCTTTGCATCGCTGCTGTAGTAGCAGATCGGATTTCTGAAAGTAATTGTCCTGCTTCGTTCTTTGCTTCGTGGGGGTTTGCTTTCTTCTTAAGTCAGATTCTCGGTAAACACCGACATCATTTTAAAACACTCAATCATGCAAACAGGAAGCGTGTTTCCTTTAGCAAGCAATTTTACAGCAAAATCCCCACTGATGAAAAAAAAAGCACCTATAGTGTGTACTATACGTGAGAAAGATGAAATGTCAGCATGACTCTAACCTGCCAGGGAATTTGGACAAAATGTCATCCAGGGTTGTTTAATTTTTTTTTAAAAATCTCGGTGCTTTTCGTTTATGATGACTTGCGCATTTATTTAATACAAAAAAAGTCCAGCTTTAAGGGCAGACCTTGCAACACTAGCTTGTGTAAGACACATTTCCTTGCAGCACTGAGTTTATTCTTCCCCGAATGGAACATGATCCACAGATAGATGAGAACTAGTGTTGTAGTTATGGTAGCAATATGATACATATTGATCCAGAAGATGCGCACATCGATACCTGGCCTGCTGGAAGCACAGCCCGCGTCTGTGTGCTGCGCGTCATTATCACTGCAGGGCCGTGTTTCTCTGAGAGTCATTAGATGAGCAATTAAGCTGCACATGATATCAGATACGAAGACCTGGTGTGCAATGACACAATTAATCGGAGTGCCATTACTCCCTTTGCCAAGGCAAGTGTTCGCCGCGAGTACGACCTCTGCCACCAAGCTTCAGTGAAGAGGCAGGCACGATGTGGGATTTCTGATTTCTATAGTCTCATGCCATGTTTCAGAAACACCTAACGCAGGGTGCGGTGCTTCCCTTAAAGGACGAATCTGTCCCTATTGACTTACATATTAATCTTTATAATTACCATGTGAACTTCAGGAGTCATTTTGTAACGAAATTCTTGTAATGAATTCCAAACTTTTTTAGTTTCATTGATATTTTAGCAATTGTTGTTACATTGGTTGAAAATTTCCCACATTACCCCCAATTCCAAGTACCCACTCATAGTAGTGTCAGTAGGATTTAGCCCTTGGTTCATCTCTGCCTAATGAGAGCGATGCAGCGGCGCTTTAGTTCTTCAGTCTGTCCAGCTTTCTCACCTGTACACGCTGCACAAACAGATCAGCTTCCAAAGCTTCCTGCTAATATCATCATCAACACCATCATTAAATAGCTGAGCCGAGTCTCACTGCACTGCTTTCTGGAACTTTGAGTCTATGTTGGATTTTTTTTTTTTAAATTTGATATGAAATTAATCATCGCTGGAATATGGTGAGTGAATATGGTGGTGTCTTTTGTTTTTAGGTGTTAACAGTGAAATCTGGCCATTATCACTTATGTTTGAAATATTTTTCTCCTTTGAAACGCCATTGTAATTGCACTAGCAATGTCCTCATGTGACATCACCGTGGTACACACACTACCTTCTCACTGTAATAATGACAATACAGCACCAGCCCACAAATTAGCACCAGAATCACTAAGTTAATCATAAAGGGTTCAATATTAACATATTTAATGTGTTTCAGGTTGGAGTTTTACTTTAATAGTACTTCTTTTGAACCTTAGTTAGATGACTTTTAGTACTTTTAAATCTTATTGAAGGTACACAATTGGGGCAGTCGTGGCCTAATGGTCTGAGAGTCGGGCTTGTAACCTGAAGGTGAACCTGAAGGTCGTGGGTTCGAGTCNATGGGTTAAATGCAGAGCACAAATTCCTATACTTGCCAAATTCCATACTTGGCCACAAAGTCACTTCACTTCACTTCACAACTGGAGCACTGCGGTATTTTTGGTACCTTAGCAAACAAAACTGGACCTTTAGAGCACTTAATGTCCACAATAAGAAAAAAATATTTAAGGGTATAAAGATTAGATCAGTAGATTGATTGCTTCCCTTGTCTGACCCACAATTAACTCATTAATATCAGGGGAAAATTAAAAATCTATACTAGATATTCCTTCCCAGTATGGTGATTTTCGGTAAAATCCTACCAGCGTAAACATGGTGCCAGTATTGTAGTTCAGATACTCTGAGATAAATCCATTTAATGAATTCTTTATTAAATTATACTGCATTGACAGTTAGTCATTTAGCACACACGCTTATCCAGATGTGCAAACAGTTAAAGGCACAGCGCTAGAAAGATAAAAGATAATAAAAACTGAAGCTGTAATCTGGTGGGATATTAAGTATAGATAAGCATAGATTCTGTTTTTACACAAGTGATGTGAAAGAAACGCTTTTTTTCATAGTTCATAGTCTGTTTGAGCTAATTTAGCTCCCAGGAAGGCTATTATTAGCAGGTCAGACACACCTCTCTTTCAGTACTGTGTTTAAGCGTTGATTAAACTCCAGCTGCAGCATGTTCAAACTACAAGAAGCTGAAGTGAAGATTACAGAGCGAGCTGCCCTCTGCATCGAAGACAACGTGTCTATCTTTAGTTTTCCTTTGAGCCTTTCTGGAATTCCTTTTCTTGGTGTCAGATCACCTTTCACCTTTGACCCTCATCAGTGCCCAAGAATTCAGGGTTGTTACGAAACTGCAAGAGCCTTGTTTTCTCCAGGCTGTGAACTCTTGACAGTTACTTGGTTCTGTAACGTGTGGTAACTTCCGCTACATGAATATAGTTAGCGTTAAGGGAGGCAGGATGTACTGTTAAAACCTGACATGTATGAGTGCGCTATTTAAGTCATAATAATATTACTCAGATTATGTTATGTTATAGTAAAGATACTGTGTGTAGTACTATGAATACAACAAGTTAGACTTTTTCAAGTTAGATCTTTTTTTTTATTATTATTTAAGATTGGAAATAAACAGAAGGTTTCATTTTGAAATATTTAGAAACCAAAAAGTTCTGCACTATTCCTAGGTCCCTATTTAAATGTAAGCAAACGTGATATTGACCATGTTAGCTGCTTTGGACAAAAGGTCAGATTTTCCTCATGTCTCATCTCTTCTACTGAAGCACGTGTTCAGACGACACTACGATGGATTTGATCTACAATGGATCGTACGTTTTAACGCAAACTTGTGGAGTCCATGACTCGAGTGCACACTGTCATTTCAAAGATTCTACTTATCAGTCAAGTTGTTGTCAGTAATGTAATTTGTAATGAATATAGTTGTATTGAACGAGAAAAAGAATGCAAAAGGAAGTACTTTCACTAGTGCTCTCAGTCTGGACCCCTGTGTATGTACATGTGTTCAGTTGTGCGTCTGTGCTCCCTACAGTTACACTACATTTGTTTAGCTTATTTAGCTTCCGCTACTTTAACCACTTGAGTCCTATATTAAGGCTGTGAAACCTGTGTGAAAGTTACAGATAGACAGACAGAAAGACATCATTACAGAACCAACACTGTCACGCTTCTGAGTCCTGATTGTCTGCAGTCTGACCACGAGAGACCAAATTACACGTAAATAATCACCAGTGAAGACGGTGGATAATAAATATTCTGTATATACGTAAACCCGCCAGGGCTACCAGTGTAAATACGCTAGCTAGGCTAAGCCCTACTGTCTTTCAAAGATTAAAAAAAAGACATTAATATAAAGGTTCATTTTTGCTTTTCTGTTTATGTTTGGTATTTGGAGGAAACATGGCAGAAGTCTATTCAGACGTAGCAGGCTTGAAAAATAGACATTGCAAACGCAGCTGTGTATCTGCTTCTAAACGTTGGTGTAAGTCATTGTGAGAATAACTTACAGCAAGATTTTCCTCGAAGTCATTCTTATTATGCCATCGATAAGACCTTGTGTCATAGTGTATTGCTTAAACCTAACGCCTTCACTCTGAAGCTGGTAATATACATGCATCAGGACCACCCATCACTGAAAAACACGAAGGAAGCGATGCACTAGGCAGCAAGAAAAACGTATTTTTCCCCCGACAGTTTGACGGCGAGCTGGCACTCACTGGCACTCACTGGCACTCACTGGCACTCACTGGCACTCGGGAAACAAACTGCATCTCTCTCATTAAAGCCCTAAAGACAATGTGTATTTCATCCTGCTGGTGGGATGGTTGTGTAATGGGGTTAACGGTCAGTTTAGATTCTGCTTCACTTGTAAGGCACTTTGGATAAAAGCGTTAGCTGCAGAAAATGAATGCACATAAAAATGAATATTACCTAACATCAGTATCATAGTAACATCATTTAGTATTGATAAGTTACGGATTAAGGAAGTGTGATGAGGCAGTTCGCTAGTGTTGGGGTCAGATGTGTGTGTAACACCCAGTCGTGCTTCTTCCTGGTGCATTGTTGTGATGGGTCATGTGGTGAGCTGTGGGTTGTGTTCAGAGCCAGAAATGTGTGAGATTGACAGGCCGTTAATTTACATCAACACAATGCCCTGTAAATGAGTGCAAAGGTTTATAGCCAGGTTGTAAATATTGCGTTTCACTTTTGCAGACGGTTGCAGAAGTGCTTGAATCAGAGCATTTGCATTTGATCTCACATCTGATGTGTAAAAACTCGGATAATAAGAGAAGGAATGTAGAGCTGTCCGTGCTTCTCGCTGATTTTACTTTGCTATGGGTAGAGCCGCCTTACAGAGCTCCACAGCACATTCAGTAACAGGAATTGGCTCAAACAGGAGTCATTGAAACTTGGGATTATAATTTAATTTCCACAGTTTGTGAGTGCCAGCTGCTAGGCAAATGTCAGAATCTATAATTCCTATAATAACAACTAACACAGAGACTTATGTGGCTCCATAAATGGATTAAAAAAAATGTAGTCGATCTGGTGAAGTTTTCTGTAATTTTGGAATGAGTCTCCAGTGTCAGTGCTTTGTAACAGTCAGAGGTAAAGCGTGTTACTGTAAGTCTGACGTGGGAAAAAGAACATGGGGTTTTATGATTTCTTGGTATCATGACAAGCTTTCATAGAGACACTGGTGAGAGAACAACTGTTTCTAGCAGCTACAATGAAAGCGATAACAGGAACTAGCCTTTTCTCCCAGACGTTGCACAACATTAAACATAACTGTAAATGGATAAAAAGTATGACAGTCTTTCAGCTAGGCTGGCAATTTGCTGTGATATAAGAGGAATAACACAGTTCATCTTCAGAATGGTAACTCAGCTTGGCATCAGGCCGCGTCACTCCACACTGTTGTTGATTCTTTTCCTATAACAGACCACGCCAAGGGTTTTAGTTCTAACATACTGACTGCAACAAAATGACCGCTAATGAAGTGTTTTCAATTTCATCAAGTAGAAAAATGTGAAAGATTGTTGTACAGTAAACTGAAAGTGAAAAAGCGCTCAAGGTGTTATCTGCGAAGTGTGAAAACTCTTTAAATGAGCAACAGTGTTTCTGTTCATTTCTCTTACTTTGTGGGGTAAAAAAACATTGTTCGTTGTGGTATGTTCCTCAGGTTCCTCTGTGTTGCTGCTGACAGCGCATACACACAACACTACTTTTATCTCATTTGATTTAATTCAGTTTTATTTAATTCAGGGTTTGTCTGTGTGCAGGATGCTGGATGTTGGATGTTGGGTGGTGTGGCTTGAATTACTTTGTTACTGGACTGGCTGAAAAAGGATTTCTGGTGCTTTCTGGTGCCAAAGGTTCTGGTTCTTTGAGGGAAAAGCCCTGCAGGTGTGACCATTAGCGGGATATCCATCAGTATCAGCGTAGTAACAAGGCTGAATTTATTAACTCAGGCCATTACATTACAGATGGCAATTATGTGAACTCTTTGGTACTGACAAGCACACTTCCATCACGTTCATTAACACATATCAGAGAGCTTAGTGACGGTTGCACAGTTGGAGATTTCACTGGGCTGAGAGTAGCTGAAGGGACAAATCCATTGTACGCTGTGTGTGACCATGTGTGTTGTCAGAACCGAGCTTCTCTCATAATAATCTAACAGCTGAATACAGTGCAGGCTTGTGCAGCTTCGTAGAGTTTGACCTTTCTAAAATTGCTTGGATATAATGTATTATGGTGTGTGTGTGTGTGTCTGTGTGTGTGTGTGAGTGTGTGTGAGTGTGTGTGTGTGTGTGTGTGTGTGTGTGTGTGTGTGTGTGTGTGTGTGAGTGTGTGAGTGTGTGTGTGTGTGAGTGNTGTGTGTGTGTGTGTGTGTGTGTGTGTGTGTGTGTGTGTGTGTGTGTGTGTGTGTGTGTGTGTGTGAGTGTGAGAGTCGGTGTAACAGATTAGTAGATGGAAAAAAAAAAACAACACACATTTCCACCTCCTGTTCATTAGTGATTTTTCCCTTCATTTGCATCCTCATTAAGACTGCACTAAATGTTATCAAGCATGACATGTCACTGGAGCGTGATTTAATTAGTTAATTCATTATTTAATTAATTTGAGTCACAGTTACACGCACAGACACACTCGTGCACACTCACACGTGCACACACACACACACAGGTCTTTCAAAGCTGTCCATGTCAGTTTATGTTGGATGATGACAGGACAGGTTGATGTGGCATGTCTCAATGGGAGCAGATGGAAAGAGTGCTTGTGAGTGTGTGTGTGTGTGTGTGTGTGTGTGTGTGTGTGTGCATGGAGGCATGTGTCTTGTTGCATGTATGTGCTTTAGAGTGAAAGCAGTTGTGGATAGCATTTGTGTGTGTGTGTGTGTTATGTGTGAGACCTCTGTAAAAGATTATCTCTCTTTCTCTGTCTGTCTCTTTCTCTGTGTGTCTCTCTTTGGCTTTCTCACTGTCCATCACTCCCTCTCTCTCTTCTCTGCTGTGAATATGAGGAAGAGGACAGAGGAAGAGGACAGAGAAAGAGGCTTGTACAGTCCACATTTAGACTTTCCTCAGAGGGTTAAAAAAAAGAGTCAGCGAAGCTTAATTAGCTGCCGTCCAGCTAAGAGCAGCACAAATAAAGGAAGTAACCCTGCTATGAGTTGTGAGAGGAAGCCAGAAGACCAGCGTGAACATCCCTGTAATCAACACGACAGAAACGAGAGACGTGCAGGAGGGTAGCAGAATGTTGGCAAACATGACCATGACTCTGCTGAAGCTGGAGCCACCTATAAAAACCCCTGATAGGGAGGAGTTTCACTTTTAGAGATTTGAAAAACACAATGACCTTATGTCATTTATATTTATTCAGTTTACGTCCCATTCTGTTTATTCTGTTGACATTGCCCTTCCTTTGAACTGAATTGTGGATGTATGGCCAGTTTACATTTAACTACGCACATTGTCCAAATTTCCGCACGCTACCGGAGGATTTAAAAGCTTTATCCACTAGAGGGCATGTCTGAGACGAAACATCCTGACTGACACGTTTCCATGGTGATCTGTAAAATAACGACAAACATTTTTATGGCAGTAGAGCGGCATGAGGATGTCATATCATAAAGCTTCTCTTTAGTTTTTTACACCATTCTCATGGTTGTTTTAGTTATGTGCAGTGTTTTAGTCAAACGCATGACATTGTGCTACACTGCCCCCGGTGTTTATGTTGCAAAGACGCACACAACCAGCACGCTGAACAACAACCGCGTACACAGGGCAGCCATCTTGCGTATACATACACACAGGTAAAATCAAGTGGCTGTGGACAAACTATACTGCATGTACAGTTGGGGTCATAAGTTTACATATGCCTTTATTTGTTATTATTTTGTCTTCTGGGAAACATGTAAATATGTTATGTAGCTTCCAAAGGGCAGTGCTAAATTTAAAAAATGAGATCTTTAAACAAAATAGTAACAATCTATACCGATCATCCTGTTCAAAATTTTACACCCCTCCGCCTCCTAATGCGTCGTGTTGCTTTCTTTCGCATCAGTGAATGTTTGGACCTGGAGTAATAATTGTGTACGAGTCCCTCAGTTGTTCTCAGTGTGACAAGATGGATCTCAGTATCATATAGCTGCTGTTGGAAAGGGGTCAAGTATGCAGAAGATGCTGGAAAACCAAAGAATGTGCAGGACCTGGAGGATTTTTCTGAAGAACAGTGGGCAGTTTAACTGCTAACAAACAAGGGCCTCATGCACAGCTATCACTAAACATAAAAACAGTAGCTGATCATCCAGGTAACACACACAGTGTTAAGAATCAGGCGTATGTAAACTTTTGAACTGGTTCATTTGTGTAATTTCAGTTATTATTTTTGTCTTGTGGACTGTATGTATGTGAAATAGTTTGCATTAGTAGCCATATCATTTAAAAAAAAAAAAACTCTGGGAGACATTGTGTTTAAGACAGGAAGGTAATGTCATACACCACATTTGTTTATTCACTATGACTGGCTAGTTCTTCAGGTCAGGATGAATGCCAGATTAGCAGCAGCCGTTTTCCTGCCTAGACTACTGTTTGCTGAATTTCTGTTTAGCTAACTAATACTAACTAGCAACATAGCAGCGTAGCAGCATAGCTGCGTAAGATACATAAACTATATGGTTATTTTAGATTAGGTAGTTAATTTGAATGATGTCTGGTAATCTACAAACACAAATATGACTCCAGACTAGTGAATGAATGTAAACTATGTAGTAGAGGTGTAACAGTATGGCCAGTATGAGCCTACAGTGTTGTATCGTTCAGGAAATTTGATATATTTGGGTATCGAGCTATATATTCAACATACTGCATAATGAGGTATTTATCAGTTTTAACTTACGCATACACTCCCTCCTTTATATTAAATAGCTTGTTAGTTTTTTGAATCAGGAAAGGCTACAGGGCTTTTAAAAGAGCACGCGTTTCCAAAGCACATTGTTAGGCTGGTATATTAGCATATTAGCATATTAGCTTGGCTACGATCAGCAGCAAGCAAGAACCCGAAGACTACCCCAGATCTTTAAGGTATGGTGTATGTCCCATTTGTTGATACTTTTGTTGAGAATTTTGGGATTACCCACACCGAGAGGTATAAGTGATGCTACCCTCAGATTCAGACAAAATAAGGGGCCACAGAGGGCAAATTCTATCCTCAGGAGCTTGTATATGTTGCTTCAAAATGGAGCTTACTTGGGTACTATTGATTGGAACAGAGGGCTTGATGATCTATATATTTAAAATATATATACTGTGTCATTTGTATAAATGTGCAGGAAATGAGCAAACCACTTTACTAGACCTAACCAGGAAAACGCTCTTGCGAAAAAGGAAGCATGTTATAACAGACTTTAAAAAAAGAAGTCGAAAGAAGGGCTCGGTGCTGTGAAGAGTGGCGCAATGGACGGACGTGTAAAAACAGCTTCCCGTGAAAGATGTGTTTGTACTGGACTTGTTTCAAATACCAGCTCTTTCTGTAGGATCAGGTTCATTCTCCAGACAAAACAGTTTAACGTGTTTACACAGGATATACTTTACATAAGGTGTATTGCGACAGGGAGTCAGTGCTTATGTTCTTTTACCTAATCCAGTGAGGATCCAGCAGGAGCTCGCATGGGGTGGTGTTTATAGAGAGGAAATAAAACAGACAGTGTTGTATACTCCTGGGCAATAAAATGAGCCAAGCCCAAAATGCAACATATTAAGCTTTTATTGGTCTTAGCAACAAATCATTGGTTAGGAAATTAGCAAGAATGAAATAAATAGATAAAGGAAGTTAGTATGGGATAGCTTTTCCCTTTGATTGCTTTAAATGTTTAAGCCTAGTGGTCCTTCTTTGAGTGAGTGAGTGAAGTGACTTGTGGCCAAGTGTGGTGACCCATACTCGGAATTTGTGCTCTGCATTTAACCCATC
>CM074948.1:8167898-8197717 GCA_037577455.1 Pangasius macronema | reverse complement strand
ATATATATATATATATATATATATATATATGTGTGTGTGTGTGTGTGTGTGTGTGTGTGTGTGTGTGTGTGTGTATTCATAGCAAGAAGGTGTGATGGTGAATAATTCAATTACTAATTGAATAACTGATTTGTTTTTTGTACACTGAAATGCATGCAACCAATGTGTCTGTAAAGGTGCCATTTGTAATTTTAAAACTGTTTCTAGGACTTTAACACCCTATCATTTCAAAGATAAATGAGATAAAGTGTGATTGCAACAGTGTCTTCAAACGGCTCTTCCTAGATTCTTCATCCCCAGTCAGAGCAGGGAGCTTTTCCATGTACAGACACTGTTTCAGCAGAGGAGATGGGGTTGTTTTGGAAAAGAGAAAGACTTGAAAATGTTCATATTTTGTATATTATTTGTTTACAATTGTAGTTCATCTCTCAAGTAGTGCTAAATATAAAAATTTCTCATTTAAAATAAATGAAAGAGATAGCACTGGAAGTGATGCTGCATGATGAAGCTTTAGCATGTCTGCATGATCATTGGTTCCTGTGCACCAGAGCTACTTTATTTGATCAGTTTTGATCAGCTCAGCTTTTGAAGCCAAATTTAGAAACATGTGAACTATGAGTGAAGATCTTAAAAAGATTAAGATGTGAAACTGGAAAGGTCTTACTTTGACTTCCTCCAGGTCTTTTGCATGTTTCTTCACATTCACCAGACTGACTAGTGAAGGAAGTGGTTTTCAGATCAGTTTCAGATTGTGTGTCTCCACCTCTCTCTTTCTCTCTCTGTATTTCTCTCTTTCTGCAGTTTCGGTAAACCTCAGTGACAGTTTGTCCATTTTTAGGTCACCTCGACTCTATTTTCGGCTGTGGTTAGATGTGTAGAAAGATTGCATGAAAGCACTAACATTTTCCTGCTAGCTCTGCAGCGGAAAACAAAATTAAGGGTGAGACGTTATTGAAAGCTGCCATCCCTCTGGCTGAGAGAAGCAGACCAACAGCCGCTCTGCAGAGACAGATTAAAAATGAATGACATTTGCTTTTTTAGCAACTGTGGTGTTTGCCAAGAGGGTGTCCTTATAGAGAAATGGCCTAGAACCTTCAGCTTGCAGGAGGGAGAAGAGATGCTCTGTCAGGGAGAAAGAGAAAAGGAGAGACAGATGGTTAGAGAGAAAGAGTTGCACAGAGACAGAGTGACTTACCTTTATTCTTGCAGTCTCAGCACTATTAGAGCAGATTGTGTGTGTGTGTGTGTGTGTGTGTGTGTGTGTGTGTGTGTGTGTGTGTGTGTGTGTGTGTGTGTGCAGATTGTGTGTGTGTGTGTGTGTGTGTGTGTGTGTGTGTGTGTGTTCATCTTGTGGGTCTGTAGTGCCTTAGGCAAGATTTTAAGAATGGGCCCTTCAGCATAAATTTACCACAAATACCTCCTGACACCACACACACACACACAAGCACACACCACACACACACACACACACACACACACACACACACACACACACACACACACACAAATACCTGTAAACCTAAATATAATGTTTTTGTTCACCTAAAATGTTCGGTAAAATCTCGAATTACCTTGAAATATGGTATCGTGACGACTTAAGAACTTGGACCAGTCATCCACCTGATTAACGACTTTAACGACTGTTTATATCTGCTATAAGATAAGTAATAACAAGATGTCCCACAGCATTAAATGTAAGTATAAATGGTTAAATTGTAAATGTTGGAATTTTGCTGCAGTGTAAGAGGAATAAAACACTCTAGGATGTGCTGTTATAGGAAAATAATCTACTTTCACAGCAACCTGTTGTGCAGTATTTTTTTTTTCTATAACTGCACTCCCTGTTGTGTTTTATTCCTTATTTATTCTAAAATTTGTACTACCACCTGTAAAACCAAATATGACTAGCATCACTAAAAGTTAATTTTAGCTAACCTGAGAAACATTAGGTATAAAATCATAGCCTAGCAGTAACAGGGTAGAAATTCATGTCCTGTCTTCTCAGTTTCAAACCATTCTTGTAATTAATTAGCAAGCCGTCACCAAGAGAAATGAGATTTACGTATATTGCCACAGTAAGTGCGTGGTATCTGAGATTAAATTACAGAAAATGCACTTTCATTTACTCTGTAAAATTAGCTAACTTGTTTAGTCACCGTCAGAACAAATCTAATTCAGGAAGTCATCAGGCTTTCTATGTAGAAGAAAACAATGCCATTTAACAAGCAAATCAGTGAAGTGAAGTTGCATTGAGAAATTAGCTTTCTGGACAACCGGCACACAGACAAGCCAAAACATCTCAGTATCTCCAGAAATATTAATGCCCGGGTTGCTCTGCCTCTCTTTCACATACACATTGGTTGTATGATAACTGTTCACACCATATCAGATCGACAAAATGTCATGTCAGCATCAGGAAGTCGTATGGATGGCCCTCTACCACTATCACCATCTCCACTCACATCATAATCTACCATATTATCTCTCTCAGTGCTCTGTACAGTGATCAATATTCTCAATCCCAAACAACCAAAAACAACCATCAACTACTCGTGGTTTCGAATAAGGTCCGAACCAGCAAGCTCAGTTTTAAGATCGCACCAGCGGATCATTGGTCTGCGTATTTGATTTTGGAACACCGAATGGCACTGAGAGCGCACTGCTGCATGCAACCCCAGTGGCAGGGATTGGCTCCCTGGCTGAGACTCGAACCCAGGCTGCAGCAGTGAGAGCACCATGGCCTAACCACTAGTCCTCCAAGGACCCACTGATGATAAAAGTATTACTGGACAAAACTTGTGAAAAGCCGGTCACTCACCGCACACAGCCTACCCTACAATATGATTACTGAGCAACCACAACCAGTGATAACAGAAACGACTTTAACTGACAGATACAGGCTTCTGCTGTGTATCTCAGACCACTGACCCAGACTCTGCTCTGGTTTCTGGCATGTCTGAAATTCATTATGACTTCCGACAGCTCAGTGGAATACATTTATTTACCCTCTCACACTGTGCAATCCACGCATGACTTAGCCACGATTTAAGATTTGTCAGTGATGGGAAAATTGCCATCAGTGTTCTGCACAGCCCATGGAATACTGTTACGAGTGCTGATGCTGGCCATGCTTGTGTTTACGGTTTATCTCGTACCTTTAGATTAATTGTGTATCTCAGTTCTATATGGCTTTTATTGATTGTTGATCTGTATGTTGTCTCATGTTGCAGCCGTTACTGCGTAGCTCAGGATTGCTGTCCTGGCTGCCGCTTCCATTTGGAGTTGTGATTCATTGTTTTTTTGTTGATGCGCAGACAGGCAGAAAAGGGATGAGTAAGACAATGCTGTCCCTTAATGTACCATCTGGAGCCTGGCCGAAGAGAGAGTGAGCGTCAGAGAGAGACTGTATCATTAGAGTAGATATATAGCTGTGTAAAGTATGGCTAAGTAAGTAGATTTCCTCGTCTTTCAGATGACTTGGCACATGGTGCAGCATGAAGATGAAACTAATCTAATCTCTTCCTTTGATTTTATTAGGATAAAATGCACACACACACACACACACACATGCACCACCATCATTCTCTTACTTTCATTCATTCTTTTTCCACCTGCAAAGCCTATGGAGCAACTTTACACATTGTAGTTTAGACCACTGGACACATTCTAGGAGTGAATTATTCCCAATAATATGAAAGTAAAAGTGAAGTGAAGTGACGTGTGGTGACCCATACTCGGAATTTGTGCTCTGCATTTAACCCATCCAAGTGCACACACACCGTGAACACACACCCGGAGNCCCGAGACTCGAACCCACGACCTTCAGGTTCACCTTCAGGTTACAAGTCCGACTCTCTGACCATTAGGCCACGACTGCCCCCAGTCTTAGTGTTATATAATACATAATATACCTGATTATTCCCAATAACATAAAACTCAGTATTCACTCTCTTTTTGTTTGCTTGTCTATCTGTCCTGCTGTCTCCATCCATCCTTCTCCTGCTTCCTATTGGCACAATCCACACGGGCCTCCAGCATAACCTTACAGTTGTAACTAATCCATCACTGCACCATCGATACTTGTGCACTATTGACTATTCAAACCTGTATAACGCAGTTGCCAAACTGTGAAGGAACTAAAGCGGTTGTGGATATGGGACGAGATGGAAAACACCAAAAAAATAAATAAGTAACAACCTGCCAACCGTAGGAATGCAAAAATACGCCAGCAAATCGTCTTCTCATGCCCAAATATAAATGCCAGATGAACCAATCACATGAATATTGAATGAGTTGCACTTTGCACAAGTCTTTTGAATTATCCGATCTTAACTGATACCTGGAATATGGCTTTAAAAAAAACTGCTTTTTCGATTTTCAGCTGAAAGAGGGAAAGGCAGAAAACTATGACAAAATTTCTCAAAAAAACAAAACAAAACTGGGAAGTACAGTAAAAAGCATGAGGTGCAATTATTGCAAATTTTTCAATGAACAAATGAGTATGATATATGATATTAGTGAGAAGGTGTTGATTAATTTTCTATAACAGCACGACTCTTCAAGAGAAAGTGTGGGAACGACTGGTTAATATCGCTCTGATTAGCAGTATAAAAGGACAACACAAAATAGCTCGTTTTGGGGCTGTTCCACACCATTAATTGTAACTATAAACAGATAAAAAGTACAATGTTTCTAACAGATGGTACCAGATCCTAACAGGTGGTCACAGATTGCACCACCTCATTGCTGATTATTTGCCTATAACGGCATGTCCTGAAGTGTATTATTCATTAAATCCATAGAAGTAGGAAGAATTGCAGCTTTACTACACAAAATGTGCATTATATATAAATGTCTAATTAAATAAAATAACAGTGAAAGAGCTTGATGAGTGTGTTTGTGTAACTGGACAGTTTTGTATTGTGTTCTTTTTGTCATGATCATCAGATTTCACTGCTTGTGGTTAACATTGTTCTGTTGTGTTATAAGTCGAATGACAGGATCTTATGTAAACCCAGAACGGTTGCTGGGAGTTGATGTTTGGGGGGATGTGGTCTGAACAATGCAGGGGCTGTAATTAATTTCTCAACAAGGGGAAGCAGAAGTGTGTGTGTGTGTGTGTGTGTGTGTGTGTGTGTGTGTGTGTGTGTGTGTGTGTGTGTGTGTGTGTGTGTGATTGTGTGTCTCAGGTGTAGTAATCTGCTGAGTACACCAAGGTAGGTCTTTTTTAGAATAGATAAGACTTTGTTCCTAAACAACAGAGGTGTGGAATAACACTGTACATGGAGAGAAAAGACAGAGAGAGAGAGAGAGAGAGAGAGAGAGAGAGAGAGAGAGAGAGAAAAGAAACAAGGAGATTTACAGGGAAGAGTATGAAGAATTCGTGTTCCATGTCATTGACTCATTGGACATGGTATGAAGTGGATTTGTGTATGTACGTATTATTTAGATCAGTGATAGGAGATTACGGTGAGTTGTTTGAGAAAGATCTACGTCTGGGAGGTTTATCTCTTCAGATCTACGTCTGGGAGGTTTATCTCTTCAGATCTACGTCTGGGAGGTTTATCTCTTCAGATCTACGTCTGGGAGGTTTATCTCTTCAGCTGTAAAGCTCCAATGACTTTCACTGAAACAGTGAAGGACACAGCACTGCTAATTTTATCAATACGGCATTCACATTAAATTCGACTTGGTTAATTAAGTCAAATGAGATGTGATAGTTCAGTGATACTGACAAGTAAGGACACATGTTGAGGACATGGACTTGTGTTAACACTAAGCACAATGCTTGCGGAAATACTCTTGACTTGACTTAGATTTGAATTGACTGCTTAGGAGCTTTCTTTCTTTATTTTTGTGGCACTTTGATCAGATTGGAATGGGAAGTAAGTTTTACATACCACCTTCCTGCCATGAAGATGAAGAATTGGCCAGCATGGAAGATGAAATGACACCACCATTGAACTTTGTGTGCGACTTAAGTTGTAACGTAGTCATCATTGCTATAACTACACTTAGCAATGTGTAGCGACACAATTTTAAGGCTAGAATGTTCCCTTAGAATGACTCAACCTCACATAAATTTGAATGTCTGTATTTGAGTCCTAAGCCAGCCTGCAGTAGTATTTAAACTCACCTTGTAATAGCGTCTTGTACGCAACCTGTAACTGAATCATTATTAGTATTTTCTAATCAGTTATTAATTAATTATGAATCAGATTGCTCTGTCACTGATCTGTTTCTCGACAAGGGCGTGAATAAATATTTAATTCAGGTCTCCGTTTACATCCTAGCTATGTTCTGTGATGGAGCTGAATATTAAGTAATGCAGTAAGCTGGATGCAAACCTGCAGTCCGTGTCTTGACCTTTAGAGCAACATATTTTCTGGCTTTTCTCAACGTATAAGTAATCTTTCTACACTATTAAGCAACAATGGCTATGCAGATATGCTGAGTACACTGCCTGTGTTTAATAAAAACGTCACTACTAATAGTTTACTAGAGATTTAATAAGGATTTTATCACTTGGCCCGATCTCATTAAGTACATTGTAATTTAAGGTGCTGCTTCTTTCTTGTAGTCTCCTGGTATCTATCATTGAAATGAACAGTATGTAAGGCAAATATCGAACAGAGCAGTAATGAAGAGACGCATCACACCATGCTGCTATTGATTGTTTTCTTATAATAGAAAATGTAATTGATATAAATGGACATTTTTGGTTTGGAGAGTCTAATGTCTGGAATATGGCAAGACTCAGCACTCTATAGCCTCCATAGTTTCATCTGAATAACGGGAAATTTATTGTTAGAAACAGCTTGCAATTAATTGATTGTGTTTTTATAACAGTGGCTGTAGTGAAAAATTGCCTTTTGACTAGCATGTCCTTCACACGCCAACACAGTGATGACCCCTGCTTCTGCCTCTGCTTCTGCTAGTGAGCTCAGCAGTGTTGGGGTGTAATGTGAAGCTCCTGGGTGTGATTTGATCCCTGTACACCACAGAGCGGTGTTTATACTCTCAGATGCTCTAAATATGCTCTAAACTGGGGTGGTGCTGTCATGGGAGTGTGTTTGTAACTTTAGTTAGAGGAAAATAATCGGAGAGGAACATGAGCTACTGGCTGCTTTGCATGTTCAGGAATCCCAGGTTAGGTTTTCATTCCGGGAATATGAAGAAAAAAAAGAAAAAAAGGAAAAAAAATTTTAAATTATTATTATTATTATTATTATTATTATTATTATTATTATTATTATTATCATTATTATTATTATTTATTTATTTATTTATTTTTATTTTTTTATTTTATTTTATTTTATTATTATTATTTTTTTTACAATGGAACAGTGTAAGATTTTAGCATATCTTGTTACATATGCAAATGTTTTATGTTTTATTCCCGCGTACCTGTGTGTTTCCTCTGGGTCGTCTTGTTTTCTGCCTCCCACCAGACATATACACAGTGTTGGCTTGGCTACACTGAATGTTCAAATAAATCAAATAGAAACATAAATTATAGGTTAAATACATAGATGACACTGAGCCAATACTCAGGATTGTAGTGGTAATGTTTTTAGCTGTGTTTTTTTCCCTACACTTCAGTACTTCAATTTAAAAAAATCATTTTAAACTTAAAATTTTAAAGACAATAGGTATCGACATTGGCTGATCATCATACTCAAGATTTCAGATTTCAGTATCGGAAAATGAAGTTACGTATGAATGAATTAACTTTCTCACTAGCTAGAAATAACAGTAGTAGATTGTACCTTTCCTTGTTGCCAGTGTGGTATCACAGAAGTACATATTTTGTACCTTTAATAAGTATTTTTTCTCTGAATATAGTATGCCTTTAAAATAACGTGAGACACATGTTTGGACCTTAAAGCCCACTGATGTGTTCATGTGTAGGTTAATCTGAAGGTTAAATGAATTTCTCTATAAGCTGACTGAAGTGTCATTCGAGGCCAGACCTTTCGAACTGCAGTTCTCATATCCGGTGCGGCGTGTGTGTTTCCCAGAATGCAGATCATCATGAAGTGTTTTACGAGGTTCCGATCTCGTTCTTTAGAGAAGGCGGAGTCGATTCGAGATGTTTATTATGGAGCTGAGCCGCAGCTGAGATCTCGGGTTTTACGCCCCAGTTTCAGAGGAGAGCTCTGCAGAAAACAAGGGAAAGAGAGCACCCGGAGCCATGGCCGCTGCTTTTTTTAGACTCCTTTTGTGCATTTTGAGAGCTTTGAGAACGAGGGAGCACACACACACACGCGCACACACACACACACACACACACACACATACACAGACACACACACACACACCACAAGTACACAGTATGCAGGTGCAGCCAAGAAAGGGGTGGGATTTTGTATCACCCTGAGATGAAAGCACAGATCAATCCCCCAACACAGAGACGTGTGCGTGTGTTAGAATTGTGGTGGAAACAGAACAGAGACTGTACAGAGATGACAAGAGCGATATGGTGACAAAAAGAAAGAAAAAAAAGAGAGAAAAAAGAGAGCAGGAGGGAGTGTTAACCCCAGAGATGTGCAGAGATAAGGGTTTTGTTTCCCCCACTATCAATTGTGTGTGTGTGTGTGTGTGTGTGTGTGTGTGTGTGTGTGTGTGTGTGTGTGTGTGTGTGTAGCCTCCCTTTGCATTGACTCACCGCATCCCTGCTCCCTTTTCTTAAATTACACGCTCTTTTCTTTGTCTGGAGCGCAATCTGAGCTGGCTTGGTTTCATTTTTGCATGTTTGTGCACGATATCACCTCATTATTGTAATCTATGGAGTTCAGGAAAAGTACAGCACATGCGAATCTTTTCATTCAAAAGTTTGATGTGACTGTATTTTTTTTTTGTGTGACTTGGAAAATACATATCAATCACCACACTAGATCAGTACTGTTTCAAATCGCACTGAGAGAAGGACACAGGCTGTTTATCCCTCAGAGTGCTCATTTCAACCCTAGTGCCTTTCCACCCAGTACAGCAGTGTGATATCACTGCCTCCCAAAAGACACTTGCTTAAAAACACGCTGTGCGAAACAGATATTGCGTTAGCTTGGTTAGCTCATGGGCAGCCGGTCGCAGCAGGTGTTTCTCCACCACTGGACCAGAGGGAAACGCGAACTCACGGAGGAATTCATATTTTGTTTTTTTAACTGCTGGGATTTTTATCCTGTTATCTATCAATTTAGTCATTTATATCACATTCAGAAATGTGTTCTTATGCACTGATATGAATTGGATTTTGACATTTTTAAATTATAAAAATATTTTAAAGATTTAAGAGACGTCAGTGAAGCCTAACACACACAGTCCTCTTGTGTATATTTCATTGTCATGGCATATCTATCATTATCTTGAGACAGCTCAAACTCAAACCTTGGGTCTAGTCAGGTTTGGAGGACAATTAAAAAAAAAAAAAAACTTCATTTCATAAATGCTTATATTGTAGTGTGTAAGCGTGTGTTGTCCCGGTTTCTATAGTCACCAGGAAATGTGGTCCTGAGATTTCTGACTATCATGGGAATGAGCCGTGTTTACCATTCTTATCCTTTTAATGGTTCTTGTGCTGCTGCAGTATTAATCCTGGTGTGTGTGTGTGTGTGTGTGTGTGTGTGTGTGTGTGTGTGTGTGTGTGTGTGTGTGTGTGTGTGGCTCTGGAGACAGTAGAGAACTGCACTCCTGATCCATGGTTCGATGTAACCCGTGTAGTTTAGTTAAATATTTAATTTAAATATTTTTAATAGGAATAATTCATTTTGAAAGAGGCCACGCCTCCTTTATTCCCACTGACAGCCATGGAAGCAGCACCTCCTTCACTGGGACTGATAGACACAGAGTAGTTATAACAGAATCTGGGTTTTAAGTATTGCTAATGCATGTGTGTGTGTGTGTGTGTGTGTGTGTGTGTGTGTGCATGTGCGTGTTGCCGCAGTCCGGCAGTTGCACAATAGTGCGTGCTGAGGGGGCGGCCAACAAGAGCATTACACACAAGGATCCACTCATACTGACCCGAGCAATCTGTGGGGGAGAGAACACACACACACACACACACACACACATACATACACATACATACACACGCACACACACACCAAAAAAACAGTTTGACAGTGTGGTTTCAGGCTGTGTTTATTTTTACACTCTTTCTGGAAACATGCTCATAGTGAAAATGCCTTTTTCCTCCTCCAGCAGAGTTAATGTGAAATTCTGACCTCATCTGTCAGAGTCCACCTGCACTCTCCTACAGCTGGCCTCCTACCCCGATCCCCTACCCTCATCTCCTGCCCCCATCGCTTACCCCTATCCCCTACCCCGATTCCCTACCCTGATCTCCTGCCCCCATCCCCTACCCTGATCTCCTGCCCCCATTGCTTACCCCATCTCCTACCCCGATCCCCTACCCTGACCTCCTGCCCCCATCGCTTAGTCCATCTGCTACCCTCATCTCCTACCCTCATCTCCTGCCCCCATCGCTTACCCCATCTCCTACCCTCATCTCCTACCCTCATCTCCTACCCCCATCGCTTACCCCATCTCCTACCCTCATCTCCTGCCCCCATCGCTTACCCTCATCTCTTACCCTCATCTACTACCCTCATCTCTTACCCTCATCTCCTGCCCCCATCTCCTACCCTCATCTCCTACCCCGATCCCATACACTGATCTCCTGCCCCCATCGCTTACCCTCATCTCCTACCCTCATCTCCTACCCTCATCTCCTGTTCCCATCTCTTACCCTCATCTCCTACCCTCATCTCCTACCCTCATCTCCTACCCTCATCTCATGTTCCCATCTCCTTCATCAGTATCTTGCCCCATTCTCCTGCCTTGATCCCTGCCCTGATCTCTTACTTCACTCGTCATTTCTTCATCACCCGGTTTTTCCCACTGTGTTATTTCACCAGACACAGTACATTCTCAGTGCTGGAAAGTACACTGTTTGCCACAGTGGTATAGTTTAGATTTTTTATTTTTTTTTTTTAATATTACTTCATCATTTTGTTTGAAATTCAGTTTAGTTCATTTTAGAGTGGATTCATTAGTTTCCAGCAGTTAGTTAGTTTGTTTATTTATTTATTTATTTATTTATTTATTTTTAAGATATTGTCATTTTCTACATTTAGCTTCAGTTGCCTCAGGCTTGCTCACTAGGGATAATTTTGTCTAACATCTAGGACTGTTTGCATATTTTTGTTTGTTTGCATCTTCTGTAAAGCTGCTTTGTGACAGTGTTCATTGTTAAAAGTGCTATACAGATCAAATCAAATCGAATTGAATTGAATTTTCAGTTTTCAATTTGGTAATTCAATCATTTCGAGCTAAGCTTGTGCATGGCAGTTGTGCAGGGGACACATTTCACCTGGTGGGCTTTTTCCCTTGATTTCATCACTGGAGTGTGTTATTATTAGAAACCAGACACACGCTTTTGTTGTGTAAGCGTTAAATTCAGTATATTCCCACACACTCATCGTTTCCTGCCAGCCAGTTTCAAAACTAAAACTCGTCACATCAGTGCAGCATGGAAAAAGAGATAGAAAATTAATTTCAGTATATAAAGACACTATTATTTAGTAATTTCTATTGTTTGAGGCTTCCGTGTTCTCTGCTTATTTGTCACATCTTGCAACTGTCTCCATAATTGAAATTTGACTGGCAAATAGATCTGCTTTGCATGTTGAGATACAAACAACGAGCGAAAGCAGCTTGTCGTGTATCATTACTACACCACGCATGCAGAGAGGAGTTATATTTGGAAACTTGGCCTTTTTTTAGTCACACGCCAGTGGCCACAGATATTCAAATGCCTCAGTCATGATTTGAATATTACTGGGATTGATGATGTGTGTGCTGAGCTGTGTGTGTTTGTGTGTGAGGAAATGATGGCATGGGAAAGAAAGATTTGAGGAGAAATGAACAGAAGGAGAGGAAGGCGGGGGGAAGAAAGGAGCAGTAGGTAGAGGAATGCTGAGTACTGAAGGTCAGTGAGAGGAAACATGAAGCATTTCAGTATTGTAAGCACGTCTTCTGCCTGAAATAACATGTAACACACATCCACACGAAGCACACACCAGATTATTGGTTATTGGTTGTTTGGTATGTCATGTGCATGTGTGGGCTCCTCACATGGCCTGTCAAGCGCGGAGCCATGAAAGCAGAGACGTTCCTCTGAGCCTCTGGATAGCTATTGAAATGTAATCCTCATATCATTTCAGTTAGTTTCTTTCTCTCTCCCTTCGCATCTTCTCCTCGCTGTTTAAAATGCGTGTCAGTGGGCCGAGGCTAAACACGAAGCGTAGCGAGAACGGTGCAGAGCACAGCAGCCTGAAAGAGAGGGAAAAAAGCAGAGAGAAAATCAGACAGGTGAGAGAATAATAAAAACATACAACCTGAGCAAATGAAAACAAACCTCAACAGAGATTTAAGAGCTACGATGGACAGGAAAGTTAGGTCTGGCTTGCTCATGTGCACATCTGTCACTCCACAGCAATGGCTGTATATAAGAGTTTACAAAATGGCTCCATTCACTTCCATTTTGCAGTTTTGAAGCCTTTTTGAGGTCAAAATGACAGTCGCCATCTTGCGAAAATTGGAGCCAGAGTCTGCGTGGTACAGCCAGAGCATGCAGAGTAGATATGTGTGATATTCTGTGTACATTTTACAGCATTCGCCAGATCCCTTTATTCAGAGGGACTTACCAAAGTGCTCTATAGTCTCCACTTCAAAACATGTTTCGGTCAACATTTCTGCTTTGGTAACCTGGAACCCATAAATACTGCTCATTACCTAATCATCCACATGGCTGCCTACCTCTCTTACACAAGCTGTGAAACTGTGCGCTAAAGCTATATAACCTTTGTTATTTTAGTGTTAATTACGTTAGCTAGCATTAGCAATGACGAGCTGTTATTGGAGAACGTTAGCTTGACATGAATTGCAGGATAGCTAAGATCACCATGAAATAAGTTATTAAATATAGCTAGCTGGTTAGTGTGTGGATGTGAGGATATCAGTTATGTGATTACATATAAAGAGCTAGCTAGCTTTGTAGTTACTACCACCTTATTAAATTAAGTATTAAATAAATGAAGATATTAAATATAGCTAGCTGGTTAGTACTTTGATGGAAGATCGTCATTAAGTCATTAAACATTGTGTCGTGCGCTAGCTTTGTAGTTAATACCACTCTATAAAATCAAAATTTAAATAAAATACAGTATTGGATAAGCTAATCTTACTCCAAGAAGCTAGCAAACTCAATCCTGTAAGTTGGATGGATGTTGTCAGGCGGAGCGGCTCGGCATCACACCGGACAGAACCGCATGTGGTGACAAGATGGACGGTGAGAGACAGAGAAAGTGCGAGAGAGTGGGAGGAGGTCCTGTTTGAGTGTGTATCTGAGTGTGTAGGGTTGTGTGTGAGTGTTTTAAAGAGGTGTGTGTTTGTGGGGCTGATTTATATGGATGATGGGCGAGCGAGAGCCTCTCACACCTCCGTTAAAGCACCTCCTCACTGAACTGAGAACTGAAACAGCATTAGCTTAGCAGAGATCCGCCATGAGGACGTTGATGTGTATATACACACACACACACACACAAAACACACAAAACCCATTTATTTGGACACACACTTATGCAGCCAGCATCATGTTTTGTGATGACACTCAAATACGTTTTCACTCGCTCATTAATTTGCAGCAGTACCCGTATTCCAATCACACAGCGGTTATGCTAAGAATGACATTAACAAATTGTATCATCTAATGCAAATGACTTTCTTACGCCTGCTACAGGTGTGTGGCTAATGAGCTGCATCGTGCTTTACATACGGAAATGACTTCCTCTACACACCTGCCATGAAAGATTAGGCGCATGTATCCATTTGCAAACAGTGCTGTAATATTAAAATAAGGTATGATATACGCTGAGTTCATTTCTCAGTGCATTGCTGCATAAGGTTCGCGATTACACAAATGATAGTTATGTTTACGGTATTTTGAGCGAGGCAACTTTGCAGGTTACAGCTTAATTTATTTATTTGGCCTTGTGATGGACTGCTGTCTTGTTCAGGCTGGCTAGAGCTAGGTGATATGAAATTTGTACTCATTTCTTTTGTTTTACAGACATGAACCGTTTCATCGTTTCATTGCCGCTGCATTTCTAATTTTTCCACCCTCTTCGAGTTCAGTTGAGGCTGCACTGATCATCAAGAAGCGGTGAAAATAGAAAAGAGATGACACCTTCAGTTAAATAAATAGCATGTGTCTGAAGCAGCACTGTTATTAAAGTGTACAGTTAGTGAGTAGGTGGTGTTGGTGAATCACAGCTGCAGGGTCACTGGTTCGATCCTGAGCTCTGTGTGGAGTTTCACATGTTCTCCCTGTGTGTACATGGCTTTCCTCCTGTTATTCCACTTTCCTCCCACAAACATGCTGGAAGTCTTCTTTGGCAATTTAAATGAGCCCTAGGTGAATGTGTATATGTACTGCCATGGACTGGCTGGTCTGTATTTTCACCCTGTACCAGATTTTCCAGGCATAAAGCGGTTACTGAAATGAGTGCATGAACGAAATGTTTATTCCATGTTTGTTCTAATTCACTTTTTTCCTTATTTTTTATTGAGTTACGGTGCACACAACGTTCAGTACAAAAATAAACATTACGGAAATAAATAGCATATATATTTTTATACATATATAAGTTAGAATTGTGTGCAAAGGTTTAAAAAATATATAAACTATATCTTATATTAAAATAGACTAGCAGAGCTATAGGTTGTGTGTGTATGTTTTCAAGCATTGTGTATTTTATCAATTTTTTTTAATGAGTTTATTTTCAGTAGTCCATTATTTGAAAATCTAACCTAGGAATTCAAATGGCTCAAGAAAAGATTATTTCACTGCAAAAATGTTTTTCAGATTTATCTAGTATTTCATATTATAAAATGACAATAAACCAAATCTAAGTTTAATACAATTATTATATTAATTAATTGCCTTTTTTTTTTTTTTACTGTTTTCATGCTGGAAATAGTCCTGTTCTATTGGCAGATCACTTTTGCTCATTTTAAGCATTTATTTCTACAAGTAAGTAATAGAATAAGCAAAATTCATGCTTGAGTGTAGTGCAGATTAGAATAGGTTTATTGTTTTCACTCGCTAAGATGACATTTGCAGTGTTTATATTATTTATATTAATTTATTGGAGCAATATAGAGCTAATCTGATCAGAAAAGGCCATATAATCACTATAATTACACATTTGTAGCTCACCATATATTTATATTTTACACATAATACGACCTAATATGAGCATTTTACTTATAGGCTCAACAGGTTTCCCCTTCACATGCTTCTGCCTTTAATAAAAACACACGTTTATGAGTGGAAAATGACTACTCCCATTAGGATCTGAGAGTGACCAGTTAATACGTTCAACAAAGATTTAGGTATAATTTCTATTCTGTATCATTTTTTTTGGTCTGTGGCAACAACAGTGATCAGCAGGGTTGGAGGTTCAAGTGGCTCTCCAGCAGCCCTGAGACTTGAAATCACAACCATCTGCTCACCTTAAGCACCACACTACCATGGCCATTGAGTTACAATGTGGAATTGAGTTAGCTGACAATAGAGCCAGCCTTGATTATTAATGGGCTGCGTGGGTCGAGGGCAAGGAAAGAATCCATCGTGCTGTAAAAAGTGGCGCTACCCAGAGCCAGAGAGAGACACACGCACAATAATCAGATGCTCCTTTATCATCATCATCATCATCATCATCATCATCGTTAGCTGAATCCTGTTGCCATCTGAGATGCGCACACACACATACACACATACACAAACCCACACACACACACAAATGTACGGGGTATATGAGCCAAGCCCAAGCTGTATTGAAGCCAGAAAAGATTGAATAGAGAGGGCTTGAGTAATTGAATTGGAGCAGGTTATATGAGCCTCCATGTCTACAGGTTACACTCAGGAAAATGAAGCCACAATGGGTCTCGCTTCACAGAATCGAAAGCAGAGACGTGATGTAATGGGTTCTCTCTCTCTCTCTCTCTCTCTCTCTCTCTCTCTCTCTCACACACACACACACACACACACACGTGTCTGTTTCTTTATCCTAAGGATGTCAGAACAAAGTTTACGACCTTACTACTTTTCAAATTTCCATAATATTTACATGCACAAAGATGAATTGACGTTTAGTCATCTAATATAATATTGAAGTGCAAGTTTCGTGAATCTTTTGGTTAAATCATTGTGCTGTTTGTTAAGTCTGATCAAAGGCCATTCACACTTTAAACAGGAACGTGTCAACTTTCTAATTACATAAACAAAGAAAACAAACTTTGCATGCAGTTAATTCCGTCAGCATTCCCTTACTGGAGTCATGCTTTCACTTTGGATGAATCGCGTAGTGCACAGTGCAGGTTCTACTGTATCATCTTGTCATACTCTATGTAGTGAGCGTATATAGTGAATAGAAGGCCATTTGGTTTTCACTTTAACTGTATGCTAAGCCATATTTATTTCACACGGATCCCAGATAGAGTAAGAAAATGCAAACCAAGCTGAATAACAGTACCCAAAAATGACTGTTAAAATTTTTCACTTTTGGTAAATTGTGATACTGTAAAATTGTGAAATTCTGATTTGTAAACTGCTGCAGGTCAGTCTCCATGATCTCTGTGGCTGGATTCATTAATACTTAACTGCAATCTGAATCTACTAAATCTTTTAGTAATTAAAGTTCAAATGCAGGCTGTAAAGGAATTAGACAGTTCAGGCGTTTCCCTAGTGAAGTCTTTATTTCTTAATTTCACTGATGGAGCAAACTAAAAGTGAGAGAGGGAAGTGATGAACAAGATAAACCATATATAAGTGCATGAGAAGGAGAGAGGCAGGAATGGAAAAAGAAACCACAGTATGGGTGTGTGCATTTGTGTGTGCAGTGTATGAAGGATATAGATAGATAGATGGGTGTGAGAGTAATAGCAAGTGAGACATTATGGTATGATATGTGTGTAAGTGAGACAAGAAAGAGTAAAGCGTGTGTGTGTGTGTGTGTGTGTGTGTGTGTGTGTGTGTGTGTGTGTGTGTGTGTCTAAGTGGCCATGTGATCAATGGTCCGCCATGTCCCAAGTCTCTGTAATGAGGCAGTGGAAGGGCGAGTGGGTGGCGTGGGTTGTCTCAGGAGCTTCTGATTGATCACACGGGTCACACGTTGTGCATGTGTGTGTGTGTTGAGGTTGAGGCACTGCCTGGTCATTTGAGAACAGTTTCTGACTGAGCTCACTGCGAACAGCACATGGTAAATCATTACAGCTTAGTGGGCTTAGAGCTGGCACTTCAGCTCAGGGAGCTTCATTTCTGTAATGGTGTGTAACATCCACTGTGTTTATTAGCTACACTAACCTTGTATACACACACATTTATAGGTTTGCAGACTGTAGCCTCTCGGTCGCTAAGCACCATTTATCACCTCCATCTCCGGTGTCAATCAGCGGAAAGGGAGCAGCACTGGGAATATATTATTTGGGAGGTGTACGTTCTCAGCACAGCAATGACACTGACACGCTAGTGTGTGTAGCGGTGCTATTAATGTAGTAGTTTTAAACACCCTAAATGCAAGTGCTAGGTTGAGAAACAAGTCAAATAACCAGCAAGCAGAAGGGTGAGAAACCGACACTGATGAAGGGTGGGAGGACAATTGGCACACACTGCGTCAGAGGGAAAATTTGCTATACACCTACAACATGGATTAATGAAGTAGGTGTTTCTAATAAAGTGCAACGGTAGAGCGGAGTAGCCGTTGCTGGAATTTCATTAAATAATGTTTTTGTCCACTTAATGAAATTAGTTCACACTCGCGCACATAAATGCACACATGCATAGTTACACTGTATCCTCTCATTTAGCTGTGTGTGTGTGTGTGTGTGTGTGTGTGTGTGTGTGTGTGTGTGTGTGTGTGTGTGTGGCTCATGAGTGGATCTACTGAAGCATCACCAATCTGATAAGTATGTGTATAGGGAAGCAGTATGTGTGTGTGGGTGTGTACACATACACACTGACAGACTTAGCAGCTGTTTCGACTAATGGGACTTTTATGACTGCAGAGACACACACACACACACACACACACACACACACACACACACACACACACACACACACATTAGTGCTATCATACTGTGCTATCAGTCAGTATTTTAAAATGAATTTAAAATCATTTGGGATGGAATTTATCATTGTGAAACACATGAATAAAACCTTATGTTTGAAATTTCATTCTCAAGACAAATATTGTTTGTGTTTATTTTTATTTAGTCTTTATTTGTCACATATACATTACAGCACGGTGAAATTGTTTTCCTCGCATATCTCAGCTTGTTAGGAAGCTGGGGTCAGAGTGCAGGGACGGCCATGATACAGCACTCCTGGAGCAGAGGGTCAAGGGCTTTGCTCAAGGGTTCAACAGTGGCAGCTTAGTGGTGCTGGGGCTTGAACCCCTGACCTTCTGATCACTAACCCAGGGCCTTAACCATTAACCTTATCCAGGTATAAATCTATTTTTGAAAAAAAATTGGAAGTAGTTTACTTTTTTCCCCAAGAATGTGTAGTACACATACTTTTAGAGCACATATTCAGTGAGATGTACTGTACAGTGATGTACTAAAATTGTACAGTGAAAGGGGTGAAGGACACTGGACACTGAGGTTGGACACTGAGGTCTGAAGTTTTCTAAATGTTTGGTACACCTTGTGAGGAACGCCACGTCACTTCAGAGTTAGAAGCAAAACGTTTAGGAGCTTAAGTTTTAATGTCAGAGGCTGTTCCTGCGGAAGCTGTTCCGGTTTAATGATAACACACCGTAATGCTTGTGTGTGTGCGCGGTTGTGTGCGTGTCAGTCAGTGACAGTGCCTGTCCTATTGTTCTGGGTGGCCTTCTTTACAAGAGACAGGTGTTTGGAGTGTGTGCGCATGTGTTTGAGTTCATGCAAATTCAGAGGTGTCAACAGGGACGGTTTAACTGTAGCATTTACGGTGTTGATTCCTTTTCTACAAAGATTTCTGCTTTCTCAGGTAAACATTAGTCAAGCCAAACGTGAATAAAAGTTATATGTATTTATATGTGGTTGTGGTCACTTCCGCTTTGCACTGAATTTTATGAATTCATTAATCTCTGTGCTGTGAGTGAGTAGAAACCATGTGGGCCATTCTGTGATCTCTCTGGATGGTAGAAAAACAAATAAAATTAAGAACAACAGTCACACCAGACTCTCTGTTTCCTTATTGCTGCTTGGCGCACGTCTAAAAAAACATTGCTGTCCTCCCACCAATACACACAAGGGTTTTTGTGGTAAAATTCTGTTGTTTTTTTTCTCTTTAACTGCTAGGATTGTTCTTGTTAGCACTGTGGCACCTCTGCAAAGCCAGCGGTAAAGTTCCCAGACCAGTCCCATGGCTCAGGGTGTCTGATATTTCCTGATATCTACTACTCTCTCAGCTGTAGTTCCTATTTGCATTTAGTTCTCATTCAACGCCGTTTAGTGCAAAAACACGAAGGAAACCATCATAACTGCGCTTGCATGTTTTCTCATGTTTACATATATTCAAATCTACTTTAAACAGTGTACTTTGAACAGTCTTCTACCACATCTTATTTCAAAAGACCTGAAGAGGCCACTCCCATAAGCGAGAACTGTAGATGTCGCTACACGCCCATAAGAAGCCAATGGGAAGTGACACCAGTGACTTGCTTATGTGAGCGAGGAATCTCTTCTGTTTGAATAATTACTCTGACTGTGCACCGTCATCTCCACTGCTCCTCTACTCCTGCCGTCCCGACCCCATCGCTGACTCCACACCTGACGACACAGCCATGTGATTTATAATTCAGCTCACTGTCACTATCAGCTGCTGCTGTTATTGCATGCTGAAACAGTACAGCTCAGGCTGTTAATAACTCAGTCTATTACTAAAGGCATTTAATAATAACGTGCTATTACTTGCAGAAGATGCTCCTCTTTCACGCATTGTACATTTGTAATTATATTCACAATTCATATGCATTGTGCATTTATTTCTTTAGTCAGTTAGTTGTTTATCCTCGTGTCCTTTTCATCTTTACTTTTGTATTGTTCAGTCATTTTATTTATTGATTTATTTTTCATTCAGATTTGCCTCATTCATATTGATTTTATTATAAAGTATGTCATGTGCATTGTATTATGTCCTTGATAGTAAAGCTCAGCAATAGATAAAGAGTCTGTCTGTCTATCTGTCTGTCTATCTGTCTGTATAACTGTCTGTCTATCTGTCTGTCTGTCTGTCTGTCTATCTGTCTGTCTGTCTATCATACTGTATATCTGTCTATTTCTCTATTTCTCTTATGACCTTCCTATTCTCTGTTTCAGCCATACATTTCGTATTGATGTAATGAAGATGTTAGACCTACTTAAAGTGTGTGTGTGTGTGTGTGTGTGTGTGTGTGTGTGTGTGTGTGTGTGTGTGTGTGTGTGTGTGTGTGTGTGGATGCTCCATTTCAGTGGTGGGCAAAGCTTTAAAAGGGCAACAAGATCAGCAGGTGGAATGTCATCCTCCCTCCTTCCATCCTCTCTGTTCTCAACCTTCATTGCTCTTCTCTCCTTCCCTCCATCCATCTTTATGCTTCAAAGGAGCACCGCATGTTAGAAAATAAGCCCTGGGGTCTCTCTCTGTCTCTCTCTCTCTCTCTCTCTCTCTCTCTTTCTCTCACTTTCGCTCTCTCTCTCTCTCTCTGTTAGGGATTAGGACAAATCAGAGGCAGATTTATGAGGCACGCTGGAAGCAATCAGTAGCAGAGCACAATGAGACTAGAAACTGTCTGCTGTACAAGCATTATCACGTGACCCATATCTCAGTGTGTGTCTGTCGGTCTGTCTGAATGTGTGTGTGTGTGTGTGTGTGTGTGTGCATACTTACTTAGTTATTTGGGTGTGTATTTTAATAGAAAGAAATCCCAGTATATCAGCATTCGCAAGTCTTTCTGGTAATAAATAGGTCAATTTCAGTTCTGAGGAACGATCATATTTACAGCCATGATTCCTGTATTATAAACTGTCTCAGGCGTACAGAAGCATAACATCTCATCCTTATTGTGTCTCTTCAAGATGCGCCACGGAAATACAAATGTATTCAGCTAAAGAAGGGAGAAGGGGGGTTGTTCAGGTAACAGCTGATGTGAGACACCAACATGCCACCAGTCAGTACGAGGAGGCGTCCATGTTTACACAGCAGGCATGTTATCTACCATTACACTGGCATTCATGCGTTCTAGCCTAAGGATGGTGACGTATTTAAAAGAAGCACCACCGAATGTGAGGTTGTCTGTGTGTAGAAAGAAGCCGGTGTATGCTTTTCCAGGACCCTCGCAGAATGATGGCGCAGAATGGTTTTGAGAGGGCTGAGAACTGAAAGACAGCACAGTGTTGCCAGCTTTAGGCATGGACTACTTTTAAACAGTTGCCATATGAAAATCCATATTTTTAATACTGCCTCATTAAAATGTATTGATTGACATTACCTTGGAATATTCCAGTGTACTTCACAAGAGAAGGGGATAGGGTGTAGAAGGGGATTGTCTGAGTACTGGGCTTATGTTTAACTGCTTGTCATTGGTGAAAGAGGCACAAATGCGTCAGGGTGGGATGTCGGTTATGATAAATGTTGGAGAAGCTGATTGGTATATTTGAAGTTTCGTCCAAATGATGGTCCTGGAAATCAGACTGGCAGTACGCATGGTGACGCAAGCAGCAGTGTGATATTTATACCAGTCATGGACACGGGCAGGTCTCGGAACAAAAAGATGTGGTGGTTAGGAGTTCTGTTCAGAAACCTGCCCACACCACAGCATGTAACTTGAAACCACCACGCCTTTCTCCTTCAAAAGACTGAAACATTTTTTTCTTTTGAAGTATACCATCAGTTTAAATGAAAACTGAAGGGACATGTTTGTTTTTGTATTATTTTTTTTATTTTGAGTTAAAATAGTTAGCTTCATCTAATTTTCACAGATTATACCTTTAAGTTCAGACATTACACCAATGGGGTTAATAAAAGATGAACAGAATGATAAGCAGTAGACATTTGCCATTTGGTGGTTCCAGAGCTATTTGATTGTACCTTTTACTTTCCTTATGCATTATTTTCTGCCTTTTACTTATCCATAGCTTACTCTTATGACTTTCTGTGTCCACAGCAGGTTTTAGGTCTTTACAGTCTAGAACGGTTTTCTACTGGTGTTTGTTAGTCAGTACTATAATGTGACGGTTTCAGCTATAAACTGACTGACCTGAGCCAAATCATCTGAATGGCCCTCAGGCTTCACACTGCTGCTGGTGAGCACATGATGATGATAATAATGATGATGATGATGATGCTCGGGGTTTCCACACATCCTGGAAAACCTGAAAATCTGTACGCTTTATAGCACCTTGTTTAGAATCCAGTGATAGATCGATTCTTCCCTCATTCACTAGGTGCCCATGTTTAAAGTGGAGTTGTGGAGTGTCTTCATAAAAAAATGTAAACACCAGGAGATGAGCAGAGACAAATAACTGATGACGCCACAGTGAGAGTCAATGAACTAAAGAAATGCATTAAGCTGGGTTCTATATAAAAAAAAGCATCAAAAACTTTGATATTCAGCTCCATTTCTAATTTTAATGCCTAGCAAAATGCTGGTTTGGTCTAAATTTGGTTCTGATAGATTGAGAACAGATGGAGTGTGGACTATTATCTGACATTAAAGCTCGAATAAGAATCCTGGTGTTAGTAATAAGCCAGCTCAAGATGCCACACTGTGTTATGAGACTGTTAGTGTATATAGACTTTGTGTGTGTGTGTGCGTGTGTGTGTGTGTCTGTTCAGGCGCAGGATTCTGTAGAAAGAGATTAACCTGCTAAGCCCCATATGGTTCTGGGTGCTGCCATGCTTCCAAAGCTCTGAGCACAGATATTTTATGCCCACTCAGGAAGTGACACGCCGCCTCTTTACTGGCGGGCAGTGTGTGCTGAGTGTTTGAAACAGACCGTGGGGGTTTGTGTTGTGTGTGTGTGTTAATGTGAGTGCTGGCGGCTTCATCTTTGCCCGTGCCCAGTCAGGGGAAACTTGGCCTGTTGCTATGACAACCCTGCAAGCCATCAGGCTGTCATGGACCTCTGCGTCGTGTCATCTGTGACTGAGCGAGTGTGTGTGCGTATGTATTTGTGTATATGTCTACCACCACTATACTAATGTAGGCCTGCTGGTGTAGATGTTTGACCCTTTCTTTGCATGGGTGGTGTTTGTGGGTTGTGCGTGTGTATGGATGTGCAGTAGAGCTCATCCAGAAGAGGCAGATACAAATGACTGCAGCATTCTCCGACTCTCTGTGCCAACTGCTCCTGCTGCCCCCTAGTGGCTCAGAGAGATGTTACCGCTTTACTGACCCCCGCCAGCAGAGATGATTTACCTTAGAAGTTCTGCTGGTTCCTGGAGTGATATCAGATTAATGTTAATATTAATGCAGCTAAACATATCAGGGTATATGTGCAGTGGACTGCGTGAATGAAACAGAAATAGGTCCATTACTTATTTGCACTTAATGCAGACTTAATAAATGAATAAATGTTTATCATCATTCAGGTGTTGTAGGTATTTTGTAGGTACCAAACGCCTTAAAGTGAAACCAATGCAGTAATATCACATCGCTCATTCTTCATCCGAATGCAAGGTTGTCCTACACATAATTAAATGTCCCACCTCTTAGTGTGGTCTTATTATAAGCTAAAGTGGGAACATCAGTGATGGATTTTCTATTCACTAGTATGAGGAATGACACTGCACAACAGTCGAGCGTATTCATAAAACATGAAACGAACAGAAACAAATAACTGATGACACCACAGCGTGAGTCTAGGAATAAAAATCCTGCCTCTGAGACATCCATTGCTCCTGTACAGTTTAATGCAGACCTAATAAAGCATATCTAGCTCATGTTGATTTAAAGTATTGTTGTAGTTTTATAGCTATTTTGACCAAATGCCTTAAGTTATGAGGAACTACAGTGCAGAGCTTCTAGCAAGCAGTGATGTCATTATGTCAATGTTCATTTTGCAGCAAATTGCAAGTACAGTGTTGTTTTATACAGTGAATTCCTTTTCCTGCTATTTGTTTGACCCCAGAATCTCACTTATCGACTGGACAGACAAACGATGCAAGTAATTATGAGTGAGTGCTGAGGGAAAGAAATCTGTTGCAGGGAAGAAACAGGCTTACAAAGAGAAACAGAAACAGAGAGAGAAATGTATCGAAATATTGATTATGCTTGTTTTGCATATTTCTGTTTCCTGATTTGTCTAGAGCTCAGTGCATTCCTCTCAGTTATTGACTTTGTGTCTATGTGTGCGTGTGTGTGTGTGTGTGTGTGTGTGTGTGTGTGTGTGTGTGTGTGTGTGTTGTGTACTCAGAGGGATGTGCTGTCTCAGTCCTGTCATTAGTTTCAGTCGTAGGCTGACAGGAGCAGACAAGACCAAGCAGACAGCCACTGCAGCACATCAGACTATTCCTCTGTGTGTGTGTGTGTGTGTGTGTGTGTGTGTGTGTGTGTGTGTGTGTGTGTGTGTGTGTGTGTGTCTGAACGAGTCTGTGGGTGTGTGTGTGTCCTTGTGCTTACTCAGCCTATTGTTCTTTCCTGTTATGTCCCTCCAGTTGCTTAAACATATCAGTCAAATCTGCTATCCAAGGCTAAACACACACCCGCTCTGTAGACTACACACGTCTGTCAAAAGCCTGAAATTCTTCACAGAAAATATTTAAATGACTAAGCGTGTCATTAACAGACGTAGCTTTAGTGGATAAATGGCAGATTGTGTGTAAATCACAGGCATTGTAAAGCAGTAGTGTGAAGAGAGGTGTGAAAAGGCTTTTTAAATATTGTGTTTTTACGGACTTTATGTGCTAAGTTGGTAATACTTAACTTAGCAAAGTGTGTTAATATTCCAGGTTTAAAGGCTTTACTGCATCATATATCTTCAGCAGGAAATGATCAAGATATTGTAATGTCAGTGTGAAACAATGATAACTGAAAACTAATGACTGATGATAATAATTCTCAAATTACTGATACTGCAAGTGGAACAGCTGAAAAACTCACTGGACAATAATGTGACCTAACATTACACTCTTTTGTGTAGAATGGTAGCTACATAAACCCTGACATTAAATGAAATAAATATTAAAATATCAAGTTTGACAAAACTTTTTGAAACATAGAGGAAACATAGAGGAAGCTTCTAGGATATTTAATTAAAAAAAAAAACAGAAAGCATTTAACTGAGTTAATACACAAGTTCATTACACTCATATACTCACCGTTTAAGTGGAATATTAATAATAATGTCATATAAGCAGCATTGCATCATTGTGCTCAGTGCTACTTAATGCTACCTAACTAATGTAATAAACATGTGTGAAATCATACGCATCATCACCATTATGATCACCTGTAATATTAAAGGTGAAACTATTTTCCTGTCGCTTACGACACATTTTTTTTACGTTCACTTTCTTGCTTGTCAGCTTTTTGCTCGATGTAATACAGCCTCAGATATGAGCTGTTCAAATTCCAGTTCCCAAAAGTCTGTTTTTTGTTGTTTGTTTGTTTTTTATTATATATTGCATTTCCTTTGTTAATCTCATATAATTGCATTTTCATGCCTGTGGTCTGCTTCTGTCTGGGTTTTTACTGACAGCAAGCGAGAGCCAATGGCAGTCCTTCTCCTCCTTACACGTTTCTCTTACAAGCCTTGTAAAACCAGTTTACCTCTGTTTATTTATAGTCTTTCCATTTTCACGCCCATGTCTGTGTGTGTGTGTGTGTGTGTGTGTGCGCGTGTGTGTGTGTGTGATGCAACTCAGAGGGCGGTCCCAGGTAACAGGACAATCCTTAACTTTACCTACTCACCTGGAAGTGGAGTTTATTCTTCTTAAAAGGGTGTGTGTTCAGTAGAGGAAGTCAGTTTGAAAGTTTGCTTGTGTGAGTGTGTGGGTGCTGGTTAGAACATGGCCATGGCGAGGCTGTGTCCGGGTGGTGTGTGTTGCCTGCCGCTCCCTTTCGCGTGTATTAGAGGGGTTCAGGGAGACCAGGGCCACCTCAGTGAGGAGGATTTTTTGGAACGCTGCTCTGGCAACACCGTTCCCTCTACCACAGAGAGAGATCCAGACGAGAACACGCAGGTTAGAGCTACATGCTGGTTCATCGACTTTTACGGGTCCTGCTCTTTACAGAATGTGTTTGTGTGTGTGTAGTCCTCTAGAGCTAAGAAGTTGAGAAAGTCTTGTGTGTGTATGTGTTTGTCTTTGAGCTGTTCTCTAAAGCCAAAGAGCAAAATGAAGTCAGATAGTGAAGGATCTCATTTATATACACTATTCTTTCTCCTATCTCCTGTTCTTGTGTGTGTAATATTTACAGTAGCTTCTGGGTGAGTTATTTGACTTGGATGTGTGTGTATGTTTAAGTATGCACGTGATTAAGTCAGTGAGTGTGTTTAGTGTTTATCGAAGTTGGCAGGTCTCTTTCTCAGCTCAGATCTGATTACAGTAGCGTTAATGAAAAGTCCACGGGACCAAGAGCCGTTTGCTCACACACACACACACACACACACACACACACACACACACACACACAAACTATACACACAACTACAATTACTGACATAATTATTAATGCAGTTAATTAATGCTAAACTGTCAACAAAACTGTCACATATTCCTCTCTTTGTGGACATATTGATCCCCATGAAGACATAAAAGCATGCTCACACACACACACACACACACACACACACACACACACACACACACAAATATTTGAGAGCTTTGTAGCTCATAAACCCATAAAAAGAGTTACTACTGAGTTCAGTGATTCATTGCATCTACCTGGCAGTGACAAATGAACAGCTATAGAGCTGATAAAGAGTACGGTTCCTTCACTGATCCAGAGCACAGCCGCTACTTAGTGCAGAAACTGCTTTATCCTGGTCAGAGTCTCAGTGCATCTGTAGTCCGATCCACAAGCACTGGTCACATTCACATCCTGAGTGATTTTGCAATGAACTACTTCTGCCTTTGCATTTCTCCTTTAAACACCTTTATGAGACAACACAGAAATAATATCATATAACAATGTTCTGTTGAACGAACAGCCTTCAAATGCAAAAAAAAGAAAAAGGACCTGTCTTGTTTTTGTAACATAAACCAGGAAGATATAATTTATTTATTTTTCAGAAAAAAAGCCGAGATGACTTACAGCTAAGTCAGAATCTAGTCCATGCATGAATATTTGATGGGTAAGGGGCTACTTCCTGCTCAAGGGCCTGCTCAAGGACACTTCCGTGACTGCCTAGTAGACTCAGGACTTCTTCTAGAAGAGAGCTTCAACCTCTGAGCTACCACTGCCCTTACTGATATATTAAACCCTGACTGCACCATGTACCGCTGCACTGCTGGATTCTGGTTGGTCAGGAGTTGTTGTTTAATTGTCTATAACAGGAGCTCTGATAGTAGTGCAGCTGCAAATCACAGGTTTACATTAATACACATGTTCATTACATTATCATTTTTAGCTTAACAACTTACACTGGGACTGTGGACAGTCCACACAAACAGAAACAAACTCTTGTATAACACTTGTCCTCACATTCCAAGCCTCAAGTACCCTTTTCCATTGGCATAGTGTTGGAGCCAGTGCAGGTTCAAGCAGCTCTTTTTAAGGCTTGGTTAAATATGTAGACATTATCTTGCATATACTGTAAATGTAATAACAACCACAGAAGATGTTGTGGTAGCATTAGCAGTGTAGCTTCTGTTTAGATGGTTTCAGTTTCCAGCAAACTGGTTGGTCTACTATACTGTCTACACATATTTTTGGCCATGAAAAAGTGATTTTAGGAGCTGGGAACAGCTATTTTGACATGAAAAAGGTGGAACGGCAATAATACCCTACTCTGAGCATGCTCATAAGATTTCCTGACTCGATGGTGGAATCATCTTCCCTCTACACTCCTGTGTCTCTGTTTTTTTCCACCAAGATGTAAACATGTCCCTAGCATAACCCATATCATGTTATGATCTTTGCATGCTAAACAGTTTGAACTTTTTTTCTGTGTAGCTCTGGATACGGGCGAAATGACTAGACAAGAGTAAATAAGAGTAAATGTAGATTTACTCTCTCAAACATTAACATGAAACCCATGAGGATGCGGATTGCAGTGAGGTGTGAACTAGAAAAGTGGCTCTGAATTCTTTAGCTGGATTGGTCGTACTAAGTCAACATACAGAAACCCCACAAAGAATTGAACAGATGGCTTTAAAAAGCAAAAAGCATGGCTCTAACAGCTCTGACTGCTGGATTAACAGGATTAGCATTGGAGTAGGATTAGCATTGATCATGTCTTGTGCCAGCTGCTGATCAGGTCCTTGGCCTAGCAGCTTTATTAACTGCTCCACTAGCCTGTAAGCACACTCATACATTAATCGAAACAGTGTTAAAAAGCAGTACATGATGTTTTCCCATGTATTGAGTTATCAGATATATGCAGCCATATACTGCACCACAGTTCAACTACTCGAAATAAAACAGCCGTCCAGGAGAACTGCTGATGGTTCGTTTATCTTTTCAGAGCCAGCACTTGGTTATGTAATGTTTAGCCTCTAGGGACACTATATGGAGCCATTTAGAACCTGAAAGCATTTACGACTCCTCTCACCTGGGGGGCAGAAACACTCAGGTCAACCTCAGATGGGATGCTTTTTCTGGGTTTGTGCATTTGTGGTGCCTGTAATGGGTTGGCATCTTTTCCAGAGTATATTTTTATGCCAACCCTGCACAGGATAAAAGTACCTGCTGAAGATAGATGAGAGTGGAAGTCTCTTGCACAGACACAGTCTGTGCTGTTAAATGCATTTGCAGAAATGAATTAGGAATATTATGATGGTTGCAGATACTCTCACTCAGCAACTGGCCTGGAATTAAATCAGTATCAGCTCTTAGAATCTCACCTTTTAGAGAGAGGGTTAGTTGGGGCTGTAATGACCTCATTAGTTTAATTACTAGCTGACGAAGACAGTGAAGATGTGGAGACTTTGTCTAATGGCTGTAGCCTCAAATTCCAGGAGATATTCTATGAATACATAGAACCACCATTGAGGAGTCATTTCTCCTTCTTGAGGGATGTGAATAGCCTTATATGGCAGAGCTTGAAAAATGAAATTGGATAAATAATAATGTGAGTATAGTAAAAGGCACTCCGATTATACTCCTACCTTATTCCAAGGCACATGCCTCATTGATCAAGCTGTTTCCATTAGTCTTTAGTTAAAACATCAACTACACAGATGAAAAAGAAAATGCAACCTGAAAGTCTTAAATTAATCTGGCATATCTCAGAAGGGACATAATTTAATCTTTGCTATGCAGTGCCATTGAGAGATTCACTTAGGATATGTGTTGTAGGTTTATTGTGACTGGTATAAGATTATCTAGCTTGCTAATATCACTTGCTACAGAGTATTGGTGCAGCTGTAAATGCTGGACAGGACTTTCACCTGACAGACCTGATAGCACTGTATTCAGTTCTTAAGTAAATTCTTCTCATTACCAAATGTCATTCCAAAACACAACATGTTTAACACCAAGCTTAGACCAGGTGTAATTCAGATTTATTTAGCAAGGGTGAATGGAACTGATTATGAAGTGAAGTGAAGTGAATTTGTGGCCAAGCAC
>CM074948.1:8108099-8133534 GCA_037577455.1 Pangasius macronema | reverse complement strand
CAAACCATCTTAATCTGGCCTCCCTAACTTTGTCCCCCAAACGTCCAACATGAGCTGTCCCTCTGATGTACTCGTCCTAATCCTTCTGGAGTGGGTAGTATTGGTCAGAATTATTTCAGGAGGAGGTGGGACTGGGATTTTTTATTTTTATTTGTATTTTTTTTTTACTTATTTTTTAAAATAACTTCTACTTTTAACTCAAAAAGAGATTTTTAACTCATCTTGAATGGCTAGTTCTGATTATATACAGAAACCTTCTCAGCAAGTCTGTATAAAACTCATTTGGGGAGCACAACATATGAGCTCAGTGATAATGAGATCAACAACTTGAATAAATCAAATTCAATATGCTGCGATATTCTGAAAGTTTTAGCCACAGAATCTGAATCTAGCTAGCTAGCTTAGTTAAAGTTCTTGTCAAATAAATCATGTTTGTTCTGGATTATCTTGATAATTTTGGCTACTTTAAAAATGTCTGTGAATATGACAACGCAAATTCAGACTCTGATGCTGAAGTCCAACTCAGTTCTCTCGGTGACAAATGTGGGCTAGTTTACTAGCACAGAATTAGCCAGATAGCTATTAGGGATGACATGGGGGCATGGGAGTGTAAAGGTGTAGCGTAATGAGTGTAGGTGTAGGTGTTTTAGGAGTTTCTTGGAGGTTAAATAAACATGGTAAATGTTTTATTATGCTGCATAAATGATTTTTTAAATGGCCATATTGTGAGAAACCCTAAATCAAGTGCAATTAATTTCATCTGGACACACAGACACACAGTTCCAGAGATGCGTCCACAGAGCCACCTACTGTTTTGCATCCTGAGTTTTTGCACTTCGTCCCCACGATGACGCCTTGGCTCTCTGAAAGAGATGAGCAGAGTGTCTGGTCACATGACAGGAAACAAAATGAACAACGGGTACCAAGAAAAAAGGAAGATGATGCTTCTCCACGTCATAAAGCTGCAATTTATAAAGCCACAAGCGAGTAAACAATGCTGAGGTTACTGCACTGAAACTGGGTGACACGGCCACATCACTCGGCTGTGTGGGGTTTATATGATGGTATCAATACATGACTGTAAAGACACATTTCGGTCACAATGAAACAAAAACTAGAACACAGCTTATTGTGACGTGCATGAAAGCACGCTATTGAATTCTCACTAACGTGTATGCGATTCCTATATGACTGATGTTCCTAATATTTACACAAGCCCATACTCTCAATGACCAGAGATACAAATTCTGTCATTCTGTCATTCTCATAATTAACGCTTACAGCAACACTTACTATAAAGCAGGGGTTATTAAAGTAGGGGCTGGGATGTACAGTATAGCCCAGGGGTACACAATTATTAAAGCCGATACTCTAAAATGCAAGATCCCACTCCTTAACTAATCAGGGATCCATCTATTTAGTTACATTCATGGTGTTGAAGGAGGAAGGTGATGACACTGAAGAGAATATTCAGTTTCATCTTAAGATTTGGAGATTTTCAGTGTCAGTAAAAGGTGATGTTTGACGAGCACATAAACGTGGAGTGATAACAGGCATCAGCTCACCGAGCTTCTCCTGCTTCTCCTTCTCACTGATCTCCATTTTCTCCAGGATCTGAGCCAGAGAAGGAGACACCTTCACTTTCAGCTTGGACTTCGGCTCATCAGAGCTGACAGACAACAGAAACACAACAATAATCTTACACACATTTACAGCATTCAGCAGACTTCCTTATAGAGAGTGCCTTACTCTGTAAAAGCATCATTACACCTGTACACACCTGTTTAAGCTAGAGCCCTGTTAGAGCCCAGTTAGAGCCCAGTTAGAGCCCCGTTACAGCCCCGTTACAGCCCCGTTACAGCCCCGTTAGAGCCCAGTTAGAGCCCAGTTAGAGCCCAGTTAGAGCCCAGTTAGAGCCCAGTTAGAGCCCCGTTAGAGCCCCGTTAGAGCCCCGTTAGAGCCCCGTTAGAGCCCTGTTACAGGATTTTAGCTTAAAAACACTGAAGAGAAATGATATTTCGTTTCTGCCGTCATGCAGGATTTAAAGCAGAGAACAGAAAGCTGCTGGATGAACTTTTGTGACATTTTACAAGTCCTGTTCTTTTCTTTTCTTTCTCACCCTGGGAGAATCTCAGGGGAGAGGCAGACAGAGAGAAAGCGTGTGACAGGAATAAAGAAAGCTATCTAAAGAGCAAGTGCGTGTGTGTGTGTGTGTGTGTGTGTGTGTGTGTGTGTGTGTGTGTGTGTGTGTGTACCTGGGCCTCTCTTTCTCCAGAGCCTCAGCAGATTTAGGGCCCTGGTAGATGATCTCCTTGCTGTTGTGGAGCTTCTGCTCTCCTTTTTCAGACTTGAACTCTGGCTTCAGCGGCTCTTCAGGCTTCACATTACTGTGGCGTCCACGGGAACAACCCTGAGAATCATGGGACACAAAGGGTTAATTAAAATAAGTATTAAACATTTATATTTGCATTACATGAATATTACATTAAGCTATAAACCAGCAGCAGTGAGGTTTTTCTGTAAAAGGGCTGAAGACAAGAACGCTGTCGAATTCTGTATTCTGATTGGTCAGGAGGTCAGGATTAAAGTTCTACAACAGCAGCTCTCTCAGCAGCTCTCTCAGCAGCTCTCTCAGCAGCTCTCTCAGCAGCTCTCTCAGCAGCGCTGGCAGTAATTCGATCACAGGTTTACATTAATGTGCTCATTCTAATAGTTTATCATTTCTCTAGTAACAGTTAATAAACTTGTATGGCGATTGATCCACATAATCCAAGACTGATAATAAACAGATTTCCAGAAGTTTCCAGCCACAATAAAGACAGAGGACGTTGAGCTTTCTGGTTTCTCTGTAGCATGATTTTTTTTTTGCTCTATTAACTTCAGTAGAGAGGGAAAAACTGTAATTGCTGCCAAATTGCAGTGGTGTAAGAGGAATGAAAGAGTTTGGGACCTGCTGTGATAGGAAAATAATCAACTTCGGGTAGTGACAGTAACTCTGCTTTGTGCCAGGGCACGGCACCCAGGGCACGCCACACAGGGCACGTCACACAGGGCACGCCACACAGGGCACGTCACACAGGGCACGGCACACAGGGCACGTCACACAGGGCACGTCACACAGGGCACATCACACAGGGCACAGCACACAGGGCACAATGTGGAAATGTGTGGAAAATAGCCTTGAAATGGACACTGGATGCGTTTCGACTACCTTGATTGAGAGAAACTCTGAGAAGTCTGTGGTTCTCTTCTTACAGCAGGACCATCCCTGAGGACAAACAGAACATTTACACTAAAAGCCACAGATGATCACTGGTACCAATGATGTTATAGCATTAAAAACATGCATAAAGCATGTCCTCGTGTATTAAAGGCAAAAATAATGAGCTACTGTGGAAAAATGGAGAATTAACACTAATAATATTTGAAGTGTTCCATTTATAAATGTTTAACAATGTTAATATGGAACTGTAATAACAATAGGATATTTTATATTCATCTGAAAACTGTGCGTTTCTGTACTGGTATGTGATGGAGCTCACTATTTCCTTCATTTCTGTTTAAATTTCTCTGGCCTGGAAATCATCTCTGCACTCAGCTTCACCCATTTTTTTTTCCCTCTAACTCCTATAACAAACAGTTTCAGCAGTGAGAGCTCGAATGTTCGGGGAAATGTGAGGCTTTTAAAAGAAGTTTTGCGATTTCATTTGCTTCGCAGGCACCAGAAGGCATTTAATTAGTAAGTTGCTTCTTTAAGGCTAGACTCTGTGTGTGAGCTCACCTTCAGGGCATCGTGGAAAATAGGCACTCCAGGGTGAAAACAACAGGCATCTAAACATAGAAAGAGATACCTCGTCACTCATTACACCTTACTTCCTGTGTCTTTTTGCCTAAACGTGTGAAGGCACACGCCATGACGCTCTGTTCCACTCTGTCACACGCCGCGGTGTCGGGCAGCAGGCCCTGCCACAGGCAGCCAATCACAGAGCAGAACAGGGGACATTTATGGTACTCAGGAACAGCTGTGAGTCTATCAAGCATTCTCTACAAACACGTGGAACAATCACTGCTCCACTCCTCTCACTGGGGCTACCAGGAATTTAAATAAATAAATACAAATCACAGCCTAAAATAAATGCAGGATTTCCTTTTTTTTTTTTAATTTGTTTTGAATTGTTTGAATCTCAGTATAATTGGAGACACGCACTTCTTCAACTGACTCCAGCTAATCTTACTGAATGCAATCTGTTATAGAGTTTAGTGCTGAGTTTAATGTCAGGGAAAGTATAAAAATAATAATCATAAGTCACATGTAATAACACAGTAATAAATGGAACATGACTGTGCACTTCTATAGAAGATCACCGAGTCTTATGGAGTGTAGGATTGAAGCGGTCATTCATACAACGAGGAAACTGTTGCGCTTTAACATGAACTATAAATTCATGAAAATTAAAAAAACAAACAAAAAAAAAACCACACAATTTCATGGAAAAATATGTCATTAACAAAATGTGGAGAAGGATGTCTTACCATCAGAGTTCTTCTCCTCATCAAACCTTTCGCCGCAGCCTCTGTTATAGCACAGCGAAGCCATTCTGCACTTTTTTTTCCTTTTTTTTTTGATTTGCACTTAGTTTCTTTTCAGAACTCCTCGTGCTTTAAACAGTTGTTCTTCTGGTTCGTCACGGACTTTTAAACACTCCTCCTGTTGCCTTCTTCACTCTCCAGAACTTTCAGTCATGAAGGAGGAGTGATCCAGAAAGAGCGACGGAAATCAGAGAGAGGACAAGAAACACACACAGAGAGAGAGAGAGAGAGAGAGAGAGAGAGAGAAAAAGAGAGAGAGAGAGAGAGAGAGAGAGAGAGAGAGAGAGGACAGCCTGAATGAAAGCTATAAATAGTCAGGAGGCTTGCAGCTGTTGGGGTTTATCTGAAGAGCCTGACATTCCTGATATGCGGAGCAGGAGAGCTGAGCAGAGAATGAAAGAGCCGGTATAACAACACTGAGGAAAGGTATTTAAGTAAGTTCATTATTTAAAAGAATTAAAAACCATTACATTTTATTTTGATTTTGATAAAGTGAAAGAGTCTGACAGAAGTGTGAAAAGATAATCATGTAGGGGATCAACTGCTTCTACATCAGAGCAAAAAGACGAGCAGGCATCTCTAAGGAAGAATACGGACAGCTGAAAGTGAAGAAAACAGTTAATTATCTTACAGATGTGTATAATACCCTGTTACTGACAAACCGGCAAAGCAAAGCAAGGCTGAGGAAAGTCCCCTAAACTGAATGCTTCTCCATCAGAGACGTTTCCAAGTAAATCCCTTTAGGAAGATAAGAAGCCACAAGTCAACCCCCAAAGAGCCTTTATCCCCCCCTTAAAAGTCATCATCATCATCATCATCATCATCATCATCAAGATCTTAGCATCTGAAAGGAAGTGAGGGACTGAGGCACTGATAACTGCTTTGGGATGAAAATAAACTGCATCAACAACACGGCACTAATAAGAGTGACATCTATACCAGGAGCATGATTTATTATAATAATAATAATAATAATAATAATAATAATAATAAGGGGGGGCAATAGACAATAGTAATAATAGCTTAACTAAGAGGTTTATATATAGTCATACAACCTCAGAAGCATTTTGCTGATGGACTCTTATCCAAAATGTCCTGTTTCTATGGAAACGCTGTGTAGTCCTGTCCTGCTTTGGTTTGGATAGGAAGCGGAAATGACTTCTCTAATGACTGCTATCTGATAAAAAGAAGGAATTGATGTACAAACAGGTATAAACAGGCAATGAACAGCATAAACACTCTAATGAACCACAGGGACGAGTTACCACCATTTAAAACATGTTTCAGTAATAATTAAACCACCTTACCAACGCTTTTATTCATTCATCTGCAGCTCCGGACTGATCCTGGTCCTGGTCCTGGTCCTGGTGAATCCAGAGCTTGTTCAGGACGCTTGGTGTGAGGCGAGAATACACCCTGGCTGGACCAGCCCATCACAGAGCACCACACACACTAAAACATTATTTTACCAACACTTAATGCATTCAGTTGCCGTGATGTCTGAGGGCAAACAGAGACGACACCCGAATGTTAAAAATGTGTCCTTTATTAAGAAACCGGCGAGCACGAGCGATAAATCAGTTACTTCACAAGGCCTTCATTCATCATTCATGATAAGAGCTTGCATCACAAATACACACAACACAACCGAAAAAAGAAAAAACAAAACAAAAGGGAAAAAAAACCCAAATCTGCTCATTTTAACTGAGACAAGCACACGAGCACTGAGAAACTAGCTTTCAGAAAACAGGGAAATACACAGAAGTTCATTACATCCACAACAGACTGATTACTCAACGCAGAAGAAAGAGCACCATATTTAAAGATTTTTGCAAACAATACATGGAAGTCCAATTCCTCAAGCACGTCAGATAGAAAACAAATCAACACATGCAAGGGGAAAAAAAACAAAAAACAAAGGAACTAAAGTGAACTCAAAACAAACACGTCACACTTGTTGGTCCTGAATCGAGTGCGTCATTGCAGGGAGATTTTAAGGTTTAAACACAAGCAGCATCATCACACCTTCAGCTTTCATGAGTGCCAGTAGTCCAGGAGTCAGTCACACACACNCACACACACACACACACACACACACACACACACTGCAGGAAGACCAGAAAACACCTTGATGAGACATGGCATGATGAAGGAAAAGCACCGGCTGAACCGCTTTTCCCCCCATAATCACAAGACGAGCTGTAAGTAAGTGTGTTTTCACATAAACACCCATCATGTGCAACATTCTGAGGTGTATGGTATATGGGTAACTGTTTTAAACTCAGAGTTGAAATGACAGACGAGAAAAGCAATTTAGGAAAGAAAAATGACTTTATTTCTTTTGGTAAAAACTGAAAGAATGACGTCAAATGAAAAACAAAAAAAAAAACTTCCATGATTTCATGTTATGTGTATTTACCATGCGTATTAAAATCTTTATATTCTGCATAAATAAATAGAAAAAAAAATGTACAAAGGGGTTTGTCCACTCATTCTTCCTCTCATTTTGGCAATGATGATTATAACAACGATGAGGAATTAAAGATTCGCAGCCTTCCACCCCGGCACTTGCACAGAGACAGTGTATATATATCTATAGATCTATATATGAGGCAATTATCTCCAGTTCAGAAGATCAGAAGCAAAATAAAAAGGGATAAAATGTTGAAATTGCAGAGTATGGGTATATACATGACTACATTTGGGCAGGAAACAAAAATGTCCAAAAACCACAGAAGATAAAAACAAAAACAAATAAAAAACAGAACAAGGTAGCGTGCATGTGCATAAGGTCTGGCAGAAATGACCACCACTTAAACCACAGCGCTTTTTCTTTTCTTTTTTTCTTCTTAACGGTGTCTTAATGACTGAAGTGAGAAGAGCCCTGTATAAATATGATGATAAACTCTCCAGAGTCAGACTCTGGGGAACGCTCCTGTCTGCGTTTTCAGGTTTAGCACTGAGGTCAGGTTGAAAGCTGGGCTTCGCGACGTGCGCAGGAGCTTTACACGACCTCGAGCTGCCAGTGGCTCTAACTACAGACCTCACTCATCTCTCACACAGGATGGACAGTGAAAGGAGTTTGTCTCACTCAGTTCGACTCCAACACACCTTCAGCTTCATGCCTTCACGTCAGAGAGGATTCAGAGCTTTTAGTAAAATAGATTTGCCTAAGATCCCGAAACCACACAGCAAATGTGTTGCAATACTGCTAATGTCCACTAGAGGGAAGTAGAGTAACAGGAGTGCAATAAGTGCTATCATCTCAGCCCAAGCCTGACTAACAATCCACAACTGTCATGGCTAGGTCGGAACATTTCATTGACCTCTTTTTTAAATTTTTTTAAATTTTTATTTATTTTTTTTAAAGCAAACTTGAGTATGAGAAAGGTATTATATAAATTAAACTATTATTATTTTTATTATTATTATTATTATTATGCTGGTTCAAACCCTAAACCAAAATCCACGTTCCAGACTTTCCCACTTTTCCTACTCATTTCAGCTAGTAAATAATTCATAGCAGGTAACAGCTCTTTAACCCTTGTGTTCTGATCTGGTAAAAACAACCCATTAAGTTTTTAACCTCAAGTGGAACCATATAAAAACTTTTCCCTCCAACATATTCAATGCTGAACAAGAAAAAGGATCCATGCTCTTGGTGCAGCTGCTATAGCCAGTTCCTATTCTATAAGTATGTGGACACATGACCATCACACCCATATGTGCGTGCTGAGCTTTAACATAGAGTTCTCTTCTGTGAAGGCGTTGTGAGGATTTGTACCCATTCAGCCACAAGCGCATTAGTGAGGTCAGGCACTGATGTCAGGTGAGGAGGCCTGGGACACAGTCTACCTCATCCCAAAGGTGTTCAGTGGGGTGGAGGTCAGGGCTCTGTGCTCGACACTCGAGGTCTTCATGGAGCTCGCTTTGTGCACAGGAGCACTGTCATGCTGGAACAGGTTTGGGCCTCTTAGTTCCAGTGAAGAGAAACTATAATGCTACAGCATACAGAGACATTCTATACAATTGTGTGCTTTCAGTTTGAGGAAGAAACACACACGGGTGTGACGGTCAGGTGTCCACATACTTTTGGCCAAATACTGTATTTCAGTTGCTCCACGTCTTATTTGCACTCAGCAGCATCACCAGGCAGGAGAAGCTGTTTGTGTGTCTTTACTGTTCACTGAAAAACATGTTTCCAGTGTCTGGTCATTTCAAATATCCTTTTTCAGCTGCACAAAGTCAATATGAACCATGAACAGCACATCTACTGCCAAGCAGCAAGCAGAGCACAAGGGTTAAAGGTCACTAGGACATTCCAATTCTTGTTAAACCATTCTCCACTGACAAAAACAAAAACAAAACTACAGATAAGATCATGCTTTTGACTCTGACAAAAAAAAAAAAACGAAACATCAACACAACATTGAGCTCTTGCTACTTTCACTTGACAAAACCCGAAGTGCAAGATACACACAAACCTCATTACACAAAACACGCAAAGCTGCTAAAAACATGCAAAACAGAGCAAACAGATAGAAAAGGAGCGGTCAGAGCCTGAACAAAACACTCCAAGAAAAACAGATCGATACAAAAACACAAGGCGATGTTATAAAATGTCAATATTTAAAGAAGCGGTTCGCAATTTGTGTGTTTCTGGACCTGAAATAATCATACCATCTGCAAAACTGCCACTCCCGATATTGCCATATTTTTTGTTTCACTATTGTACGTATTGCTGCTTTCTGTTCTGTTTCAGGCTTCTGTTTACATTTTTCTGGCCCAGAACTTAGCTCCGCCCCAGAACTTAGCTCCGCCCCAAAGCAGAGCTGCTCAGCCCTTTAGCTTCTCCTGTAAAGGTAACTCACGTGGGGTTGGGAAAGGGTACGGGACGCTGGTCAGGGCTTTTATTACAACTGTAGAAGGCTCTAAAATGACAAAGTGCTCCTTTAAAAAAAAACCAACAGTTCTGAAGATCATCATGAAAGTTCATGTGGCCCATGAGCATAATTCCCACAATCTCACACACTCACACACACACACACACACACACACACACGGCAGGGTTTCGCTGTGATGTCGAATGATCCTATAGTAGCAGAGCAATGTCGAGAGAAACAGACATGCTGCTTAAACACACTCTAATGTTTTTAAATTGCGCGTCTACATTCCGGGGAAATGGGTTTGAATCGCTGGGTAATTGGCTCCTTTTATAAAAATGACTGGCCTGTATGTAGAAAAAAAAGAGAGAGAGAGAAGGAAGAACATGTGCAGACATTAACAGGAGCCTTCTCACTGTGATCAGGTGATCATTCACACTGCAACAGAACATCCAGCAGCCATTAGTTTACCCTCAACGCTCATGACCGAGTCTGAGTTTACTGGAGCCAGTCACGTGGATTCGGTGCTTTCACTAGTCTGTACACTTCAAGAATACTGACCCTCTGAACCAAGAAGGGAATCTTGTTTGTGAAGTGGATTCTGAGGATTCCCGATAATCCCAGGATTGCTTTGTGACATCAGAGCTCAGTCAGTTCTCCCAGCCAATCATCGTATCAGGTTTTTTGGTCAGTGAATCATGGGTAACGGGGGAGAGAAACTACTAAGTGCATGGCAGTGATTTATTGAGTCTTGCCGCATTCGAGAAGACTGACTGAAACATGTACTTGTCACTTGCTAGTGTGAATGCAGGATGACCCGAGGAGAGCTCCCACACAGAGAGATACACACGTGCGCTGACGTGCGCATGACTGACGTTTCCCTGCTCGTGCCTAAGCAGCTTGCAGCCTTCCTACCGCCTCGCCTTCTCTCTCTTTCCTCCAGAGAAATGACTAACAGGCAAAGAGGAGCTTATTAAACTAAGGATCGCATTATCACCTAGACGGCAGAAGAGTAAAGACAGAGCCGGAGCTCGACCCCACATGCCATTACGCTCGCCGTAGTGACTAGAGTGAGACAGAGAGCATAAAAACAAAGCTCTTCAAACGGACATCAGCTGCCTCTTCCACGGAAACCGGGCTGTGCCAGCGCTTCCATGACAACACTCGCACATTGCAGATATTTGTTTTATCCGAGAGATAAAAAAGAAAACTTGGCAATAAATATCAGGCACTAATTTCTTTGAATAATATTGGCACACAGTTCTTCACTCCCTCCAAAGCCAGAGAGAGGCTCGTAACATGGCTAGGTGCCTGGAAAGTGGGAGGGGGTGTAAAAGAGCTAGCATATGCTCACAGCAAATTGAAATCACAACTGTTAATCTGGCAGCTATAATTGCAGAAGTAAATCACGTCTGCTTTCGTTTTAAAGAACTCATGGCGATCGGATGAATGTAACTGATGCACACATCACGACAGGTCCTGTTCCTAGAGCTTGCATACCGTGTCATGTAGAAATTCAAACAAAAACATCTACTGGCAGCTCGAAATCGTAGCATGTGGCGTTTTAGAGAAAGGTGCACAATTCCGGGTTTCTCGGGGAAAGAGCATCTCTTCATTTTTTGTTTGTTTTTCTGCCTTTAACACACTTTGACATCTCAAAACAAATCTATTTTCACTAAAACAAGGTTCATCAAAACGATTTAATCCTGCCTTGGCAATCTTCCTGAAACGATATTAAATAAGGAGCCCGTTTGTGAACATCTCGTGATTTGATCGAGTCGTCTGAAAGTTGTTGTAGCAAAACAGCCATAAGCCTCATCAATCCAGCTAGTAATCTGATACCGGCTGTCAAGATGTCAGCCACGCGCTGGCGCCTCAGTCGCAATCAAACCTTTACACGGCGTTTTCAGCCTTTTCACTTGTGGGGGGAACCTGCTTTTAAAATCCTACAGCTTTGAGATGCGAGGAGAAGAGGAATATTCCAGTGCAGGAAAACCTGCAGTTTTCTAGCAGTAGCAACTATATATATAGTAGAAAAGGTCAAAAGTTCACCGGGTGAATAGTTTCCCCAGGCTGCCACACATCTCTGCATGTGCATGCCAGTTTCTTTTTTTAATTACTCTTGGCTTAAAAAAAGTCTTATATTTGAAAAATATTCTAAATTACTCAAATACTGATATCAAACCTCAGAGCCCTGTTTCTTAAAACAAAGTCTTTTCAATCGGCGTGTAAAAGAGCATCATGTGTCTTGTCTAATATCAGTATTAACAAGCCAAGACCCTGTGTTCAGGCATATATATATATATAAAACTGAAAATGACAGAACAGGTCACAGGTAAGCGCTTAGATAAAAGAGGTCTAACAGGACGGACCTCCCTAATCTCTCGTCTGCATGGGATGAGTCGCACTAGGTAGACTGCAACACACACATATCTGGTCTAGAAGGGCAGAGGATCAAGCAGAGGAACTATAAGTTTTCTTGAAGTGGCAGGGGGAATGAAATCAAGAGCACAGGAGCCTGAGTGTGGGAGTGCCTCTATGGCTTTCCAACGCAACCGTCTTCACACACACACACACAGGACGGACAGATTACAAGACGGTTTAAGGTTGACCTGAAAAGCGAGGCCGCCTCCAGTAACAGGTTCACTAAAGATGTCAAAAAAGTCGGAATTAGTGACACATCCAGACATGCAGAGACCAGCTCAGTGTATGAATACAATTCAGCAACAACCATACACACGAAGTTAAAGTGCTCGGAAATGCCAAACATCACAGTTTAAATTTGGAGATTATTTATATTTAAAAATTTATTTTTTTTTTAAAAAAGTGGCTCGCTTCACAATGGTACTGAAACCAAAGAGCTCAACAATGATTCACTCCCGGAAAAGCAGTGCCGTGCCTAATGGTGCGAGAGCGGGACTAACCAGACAGGACTAGCCTGGGTGGAGAACCGCATCCTGCCCTTGCCTCCACACCCAGCTCGAACCCAAACACAGGGCCCAGGGCCATCTGAGCAACATAGCAAAGCAACGTCGTCACTCCAGACATGAAACCTGATTTAGAAAGAAAGGATTCGCCAAAACACAATTCTCAGGACATGACCAAATAAACCTGTGATGTAGAAAACACTGACAAGCCAACAATTATAATAAAAAAAAAAAAAACAATAAAAAATGAGTAACAGGCTGATTTGATACCCTGTTGTGGTGTGTGTGTGTGTGTGTGTGTGTGTGAGATAGTGAGAAAGAGAAGAAAGTCATGTCAGATAGTAATGTGAAGAGTCTTGGCAAAAATAATGTTCTTGCTTCTCCTGTACTCCTCCCTTTTGCATTTCTCTCTCTTCATACACTTCATCACTCGTCCTCCAGCTCCCTGAATCTGATGGTGGGTGGTGTCTTTGTCTCTTCTCTTGCTCGATTTGCTCGGTGGGTCATTCTGCCATCCTGTCCGGCACGCCGCTACACAACGCTACTACATAAACTGCATCTGCACCAGAGAGAGACAGAAGATGACATTTTACCTGAGAGCTCATCTTAAACTCGCATGCTTTTCTGTTACTCGTGCTTATAAGGAAACACTGGAGTAGTGTTCATGCCATATATAGACACGTACAGAAACATACACATGCGGGTCATGTATACACTCTGTACACCTATCCGTATGCATAGACCATTACTGACTGTAGCCCATCTGTCGCTACGCACAATTTATCACTCCCTCCCAGACATTCATCAACGGAGAACAACCACTGAGCAGATTTTATTGGGGTGATGGATCATTCTCAGCAGTTACACCAACGTGGCAGTGTGTACTGCTGGTATTAGTGCATCAGAGTGCTGGGGTTTTTATACATTTTTATATCACTGCTGAGTTAAGAACAAGTCCACCAAGCAGTCTCATGGGTGATTTACACACACATGGAGAAAGAAGTTGCTAACAGTCTTTACAAGGTGAGCCAATAAGGTAGCTTTGGACAGTGAGTGTATAGAGTGCGGGTGTACCGGTATCTGTATCTGTTTAGTGCTCCAAATATTTGTATCTGAATTTGGTTTTGAATTCGAAGTGGGAATGAACTAAACCAGAAGGATTTTTTTTTTCAGTAATATGATATCCTACCACTCTGTCCACCGCACGACACTGGGAACACTGAGCCAGCACGGGCTGTGAATCCAGGTTCTGACTGAACTGAATTACAGTGATGTACTGCAGCTCTCACATCTATGCCATTCTATTCACACACGTTTTTGGTTGTACAAGCCCGTGTTATTTTCTAACCAACTCAGTCGGTTGTATTTCCCAAAATAAACACAGTAGTAGCCTAATTTACAGCACCATGACCCTGACCAGGCAAGTCTTATGATAAAGCATTGTGCAGAGAAGCTCCATAAATGACTGCTCACATCGGCAGGAAAAGTAAAAACCTCTGCTGACTCGACATTATTGGTGCGTCTCTATGCACGATTCTACTCTCAAGCCTTTCTGTGAAGTTTTCAAAAAATAAGTAAATTGAATGAATGATTGAATAGTACACCTATTATTCATCTCTGCATATTAATTTCTGTTCGATCCAAATAATGTACAAGTATCCCTAGTATACACTGTTAAAAAAAAAACTCCAGCAACAGATGTCATAGTAGAGTGTGTGTGTGTGTGTGTGTGTGTGTGTGTGTGTGTGTGTGTGTGTGTGTGTGTGTGTGTGTGTACCTGAGCTCCAGGAACTGGAGCAAATGGGTTGGTAGATCTGAGGACAGGCTGGTACATTATGGGTTGTGGCGTCATCACTGGAACCCCTCCCATCTGACCCATCTGAGGAGGGACCTGACACACACACACACACACACACACACACACACACACACACACACACACACACACGTTCAAAACCGTATTTACCATTAAATTGTTATTTTGTGAATATGTGCCAGAGTTGTGTGCAGCTAAAGGAACTCACCATTCCATACACAGGCACTTGAGGTGTGGTCATGGGGAAGGCCATGGGGGCCGGAGCCTGCTGGACACAACAGGGCACAATGAATAGACCTCATGCACATACGATGATATGACAACCACCACGTTCCAGCCACTGAACCACAGGCTATACCACAGTACGGGTCGCGGAGGGTCTCTCTGAACAGAACGGCACCACTGGCCTGTTACTGTTCCTGCCTGCTCTTACAGACAGGATCCACAAACACACTGGTGCCGTGGGCCAGAGAGAATACACTGCTCTGTCCTCACCTCTCAGGCCACTGATGAGTTAATCAGCTGTGTTACTGCAGAGCAGGACCAGACACTTCAACTTCTAATCATGGTGTAATTAACTCACCTCTGAACCCTGCATTCACACTAGCAAGCTACACGTCACACTAAGCTCGACTCTTGTGAGTGTGTAGAGACCACTATCGTTATTACTCATGGGTGTGGCCATTTTACCGCACCATAAAATGGAGAAAATTGCTCCTGGGCATCAGAATGACTTCTGTGTCACAAGCTTATATCAGAAACGAAGCTTATATTAGTCACTTTGTAGCTTGCTTGTGTGAACACAAGGTTAATATCCTACTCTTTGTTGTTTTGTTTTATTGGATACTTAACGTCGCATGTCAAATCTTTGACGTTTCAACAATATCTATTGTATGCAGAGTAGAGACAGACGGGCTGCAGCCCGAAGGAGTGAGTGCGAGTGGGACAGAAGCAGTGTAGCGGTTAGATTAAGCGGAGCACACCGACACACATTCACATGCAGAGCAACATCAACACACAGCAGCTACATCAACACACGAGGGGAGAATGCACTACACAACGCACTGCACGTGTGTGTACTTCAAATTTCAGCAGACTTACTTCAAGCAACTACAAGTAAAACACGGAACCTCAATATTTACATATTCGCATGCAAAAAAAAAAAAATCTACATTTAGTTTGCATACCGTGAATATAAACACAAAAAGGAGACGAGCACGTGTGTGAGGAAGAATCGGGGAATTACAGTACAGACTGCTCCATTACACGAGGTACTTACATAACCAGTATAGAACATTCCACTCTGCTGGGTTAGGAGCATGGGGGGAAAAAGAGCGAGAGACACAGCGAGAGAGAGAGCGAGAGAGAGACAGACAGAGAAAAAGAGACAAGGAGACAGAGCGAGACAGAGAGACAGACAGAGAAAGAGACAAGGAGACAGAGTGAAACAGAGAGAAAGGGACAGAGACAGAGAGAGAGAGAGAGAGAGACAGAAGAAGGAGGAATGGAGAAGGAGAAGACATTAGACATGAGACATTTGCATGAACCAGTGCTGACCACAGTGGAGAAGGAGAGAGGAGAAAAAGAGAGAAAGAAAAGGTAGAGCGGAGGGGAGAGGAAGGAGGGTGAGAGATTAGTCTGAAGCACACATTTAAATAGACAGTGATGTATACTCGTTCCCAAAGAGGGCCGGGCTTAAAGGTGAAAATCACTCTACTTTAAAATCAAAAGCCCAGGAGAGAGCAGAGCGCGTACACACTGAAAACAATACTACTGTCTCGTACATGTAACACCAAACACACAGACTCACACACACACACACAGACTCACACACACACACTCTAAGCTGATTTACTGTGTATATGTATATGTGTGTAATATACTGCTGTATAGAAACTATGGGAGATAAAACCATCCTCCAAACCACTCCATGTGACTTTTGACAGTACGGTTCACGACGCATGATTAAACAGTGTGACCCACCTACACAACAAACTGCAGATACTGGGCCAATACACACTTCCATGTGGATAACAGTGTGTGACACACTGCAGTACTAATCAGCGTGTTAGAAATATAACCCTGATCCAGTGTTTTTAAAAATAAATAAGTAAGTAAGTAAGTAAGTAAGTAAGTAAGTAAGTAAGTGAAGTATAGTGTTTGGTCAGCCCAATGCAAGGTTGGGAAAAGACAGTAAAAGTAGCACAACACGATAGATTGTGGAAAACGTTTCATCAGCATTTCACTGTGGAAAACTTTCTTAACTCTCTTAACGCGTGATGTCATTTACATTATATACCATAATATACTCGTAATACAACATTAGATTAAATGGTGAGCGCTAGCTCAGTCTATCTGCAGCTAGTAAGCTGCGCTGTAATGTTTAATTGTAGATATATAAATCAACAATGAGCTTTTTCTGTGCTAGATATAGTAACTGGATGGAAGAAGAAGTGTGTTAGAGTCAAGGCATTCCTGCCGTTAAAATGATTCAGCGGTGGTGTTTGCGTTCCCCGTCTCTGCTGAGCCAAAAAGTAATCCATGCTAAGCACTAACTCAGAGTACGCTTTGCGAAACTACATACAGCCTAACGATTCTGTTAAAGTGTGGTCTTCTAAAAGTAAAAAATATTAAGGTATCAGACAGTTACACCAGGCCTTTTACACTCTTACTTTTGCATCACACAGGAGCTTTTAATGGGGCACTGGCTTTACAGCGCAGCTACAGCAGCAGAATGTGTGCTGATACATCACCAGCCCAGAAGCAAGTCTTTGCAAGTGACGTCAAGTGTTTATTTTTAATGGTTTGTGAGAGTAGATGAGGCAAATCTCCTGTAAAGGGGTGTGTGTGTGTGTGTGTGTGTGTGTGTGTGTGTGTGTGTGTGTGTGTGTTCTCACCATGTGGGGCACAGGCATGGGAGCAGGTGGCATGGGGGCAGGACTCCAGGCAGTCGTGCTGCTCATGGTTTTGGACTGCCAGTTAGTGCCGCCGGTCATCTTCTTCTCCCCAGGCTGTGTCCACTGCATGTCCGGTCTGCAGCACGCACACACGCACACACACACACACACACACCTCAATATTCACCTCACTTCAATACTTCTACTTCACTGCAGAGATTAGTGATATTCTGTTCACAAGATAAAAACACTGGACAACTGCACTCACTTTTTGACTGATGAGCCACCAAACTGCAGATCTGTAACATGACAAAGGAAAAGCGAGTGAAAAGGAGGGAGGTAGAGATGCTCAGAGAAGGTCTGTTAATCAAAACAGCATGAGCCTGTTACACTCCCATGGTGCTGGCAGCTCCCCAAATATCATAATTAGGACTTTCATTTTCATTCATCTGCATGTCCACTGCTCCAACACGCCCTCACACGAGCCAGCACACTCACTCACTCGCTCGCTCGCTCGCTCGCTAATTTATTCCCAAAACAAAAAGACTCGCAGTATTCTCTTAACTCCCTGCTTCCCATTATGCCATCTGCCTTGCAAACGCAGTGTGTAAAACAGGTGCATGAAACACTGCAAAGGTTTGCATCTTCACAAAGCAATAAAAAATGATTATTTTAAAACAATTAACACAGTTCTAGACATGTTTACACCTGGCTGTTTCCTGTATAGTGAGAGATTATCCTCAAAAACACCCAGTGTGCATTTAAAACAGATTTAAAGCCAGAACTCTACAATGAAGTATGAAGCATCATTCATATATATAATCAGGATTTGGGGGATTTAAGGTTTTAATGGAAAAAATGAGGTGAGGAAGGGATTCAGAGTCTGATAAAATGCCTGTCTTGTGTCTTCTAAGTGCAATAACTGCACTAGAGATCTTAGCAGTTGGAGACAAAGGAAAGTCCTTTGTTTTCAGATGAGAGGAATAAAAGATCCAGCCAACAGTGATGTAAAGCCAAGGGGGGGGGGCAGAGCAAGCCTGTTTACACCTAGCTGCATTCAGATCAGGCTTATTCACATAAAAATGAAAATGGAACCGCACCCAAGACTTAAATCAATTCGCTCAAACACTGCAGGATCTCCAAGATGCATTGTTGTCAGATATCATACAAGTGTAAGTGCATCCATCTTTCCAAGTCACATGACGTACACTACATTCAACAACTGGAAACGAGGAACAATACAGAAAGCGCTATGAGCTGATTTGCGTATATTGGCGGCGGATTTCGGCTCCCTGCATTAGACAACAAGTATAAATGCATGTGGATTAAATTGCATCATCAGGATATACTTGTGTCAGATGCAAGACGCATGAAATAAAATCAGGTGTAAAGAAGCTCAGAGACGGATTGTCATAAAGGAGGCTAAGCTCATTTGGGCGTGTCAGATTGTTGCACCCACCTAAAATACGCACACACACAATAGTTAATAGAAACACACAAACCTGTCAGTGACACACTTGTGAAATGTCACTGTCTGCTTGTACAAGCAAGTGGCCTAAAGGATGTCTGATGTAATCTGGCTAATGAATAGGCACATCAACGTGAGAAAAGAAATTAGAGCGGAGAGGAAGATATGGACGAGAGCAGAGTGTGTACTTACTGCCCACGAGGTTGGCCAAGGAGGAGTCGAGGTCGTTGGCCAACAGCTTGCCTCCTGTGTGTGGGGGCATCATGGGAGCCTGAGTGTGAGCTGGTAAAGTGGGCTTCAACAGGTCTCCTAGAGAATCAAAACCTGTCAGAAAGACAAGAGAGAGATGTTAAATATTGATGACTGTCAATAGCAGGTACAGAACAAGCATGGCCGGCTGTGCATTCTGACAGAAAGCATGCTGAAGAGCAAACAGACAGAGAGAGCAGCAGAAGGTAGAGATATGCTTACAAACACAGTCAAGCAGGGTTACGCGAAAAGACACACACACACACACACACACACACACACACACACACACACACACACACACACACACACACACACGCGCGAACAGAGATGATACGACAACCTCCAGTGAAGGTGAAAGCCCCTGTCATGTGTCAACACCACTCAAAAGACTTAATGAAGCACACTTTAATCTGGAACACGTGTTATAGAGTGTGTAGTTTCTTCACGTGTTATAGAGTGTGTAGTTTCTTCACGTGTTATAGAGTGTGTAGTTTCTTCACGTGTTATAGAGTGTGTAGTTTCTTCACGTGTTATAGAGTGTGTATTCCTGTTTCTTCACTATAATATGCAGTAAGGCTTCTCAGTAGGACCCGATCCTCAACGCTACATCCAGCATTGATTCAGGGCTCATCTGGAGATATGCACCTCATGGAGAGTGCGTTCATATTCGGAATATTCATTTCTTTCTTGCTTTGATTGTGTTATTACAATCCCACTATCCGGTGTCAGCCAGGAGAGGATGCATTCCCTTTTTGGTTGGAAGCCTGGTTCCTCTCAAGATTTCCTCCTCATGTGTCTTCATTGCTATTGTTGCCTCTGGCTTGTTCATTAAACATCTAAATCTAAATCGACATCCTGTGACAGCTTTACGTCTATTGTCTACAGTGCTAGACAAAACAAAATCGAAATTTGTAAATCTACTTACTGACCTACTTCTGCTCGATAGTGATTCATGGTTCCGGTAAAGCTTTTCAGCAGAAGCTGTTCGCTTGTATGCAAAAGTAATACAGAGTTTGCTGGATTGCCGTCACTCGTGTTTTAATTCCCTCCTCACACACATCACCTAGCAGCAGCACTTCTTAGGTGGAAAAGTGCTATCGAGGGCATTTCGGCTCCTTTGCAGACTACACCGTCCCATTTCCTGCTTTTGTGAAACGCGAAACAGGAAATAACATGACAAGTTAAACCATGTTGTTCAGCATCTCACACATGAAGCAAAGCTCAGGCCACCACTTTAAAGTAAGCCATAGACTGCATCTAGGTTTTAAAGCGAGTTTGCACTTTAATTTACTTTAATGTTCATGTTTCCCAATGGCTATTCTTTAAGCTTGTAAAACAACCTCTGGCAATACAAATATAACATTATCAGTCAGCCTGAACTGAACTGAACTGACTCCTGAGGTCCAGCCATAAAGCTGATTCATACAGCCGGGCTCACACGCTTGATTGCTGCTGTTGCATCAGTCGATTGTGCAGAGTAATTCAGCAAGTCCTCCTGTAAACAATCCTCAGCGGCTATTCAACTAATGGCACACATTACCCAGAGAGAGAGAGAGAGAGAGAGAGAGAGAGAGACAGACAGACAGACAGACAGACAGACTTGAGAGACTGAGACACTTGAGAGACATGCTGTCCTCTCAAACCAGCCCACTAACCCCTTGCCATTATCCATCCATCCATCCATCCATCCATCCTCTGTACCGCTTCCTACACAGGGTCACAGGGGAACCTGGGGCGCAAGGCATGGAAACCCTCAAAAATACGGTGCCAACCCATTGCAGTGCACAATCGCGCGCTCACACACACTCACACAATTTAGAGATGCTAATCAGCATACAGCATGTACATGTCTTTGGACTGGGGAGGAAACTGGAGTGCCCAGAGGAAACCCCCAGAAGCACAGGGAGACATGTAAACTCCACTAATACAGGGTGGCGGCGGGATTCAAACCCCGAAACCCTGGAGGTGCGAGGCAAACGTGCTAACCACTAAGCCACCAAGCCCCACCTCCCTTAGCTTTATGACTATTTTTATTACATAATTATTATAATGATTCAATTGTCAATTGTAAATGTAATTTTTCTTGTTAATATTAGTATTTGGTGACACAGTGTGTAAAGCTATTTCCACCATCAAGCAGGCTGTGCTATACCAGAACCAGGAGCCCATGCTAACTGTGTTTAACCTTCATGCCCAGGTTCAACGTGCACCAAGCCAGGACGAGCGAATTCACACACACATCCTGATTAATGCTCCTGGCTGGAGTCACTTCTCTACTCAAACAACATCTTCAGCAGTGTAGGGACTGCTAAACCCTCTTATCTTATCTCAATTTTAAACAGGCAACATCACAGTTCTAAACCTTGTCATGTCTAAATAAAATGTTTCACAATCTTTTTTTTTTATTTTTTTTTTTTTAACTTTTACACAGTAACTTTCTTATTGCTACTTAGCTTGAGCTTACATTTATTCTCTATGATCCAAAGAAAATCTGCTATATTCTACTTTTTTCTTTTTGTGTTGTTTATAATGCTGTCTGCTGAGGTCAATCTCCTTTACATTTTTAACGAAACATTGTTAAATGTATAGTCACAGTTGTGTTTGAGAACACATGCTGCCTTTCTCATGCTTAACACTTCATTCTACAGGAGAAACACAACAACGCCAGAGAAATCCATCTGGAATAACCAAAGATTCATTTTAGATTGAATATGAGCAGTTGCAATATCACTCACTCAGATATAATAATAATAATAATACAATGACAGGATGATGTTGTGAGTGTATGTGTGTGACACACAGAGACAGAGTGACAGAGAGACAGGGAGAGAGAGGGAGGGAGAGAGAGAGAGAGAGAGAGAGAGAGAGACAGAGAGAGAGAGAGAGACAGAGAGAGACAGAGAGAGAGAGAGAGACAGAGAGAGAGGGCGAGTGTGGCTGCTGTACACTGTGTTGACACAGGACACAGTTAACCCGTCTGACTTACTGCTTTACCAGCAGCACTGAAGAGAGTGAAACAGGAAGCCTGATTAAACTCACCACAATACAGTCCAGAACATACACAGTGAGGAAAGCGTGCACACACACACACACACACACACACACACACACAGAGAGAGAGAGAGAGAGAGAGAGAGAGAGAGAGAGAGAGAGAGAGAGAGAGAGAGAGAGAGAGAGAGAGAGAGTTTGAAGTACTGTAGTTAGTGAGAGCTGAGATGCATCTATCTGTGTCCTCCTGTTTTATTTGGACGAGCCCTGGAGTGAAAAGCGTCTAACAGATGGAGAAAGTGCGAGTCAGCAACCACCCTTTAATAACACACATGCTCCAAACTGCCAACAAGTGTACGCAGGCAGAGGCACAGTTTGTTCTGTTACACTGGAATGAAATTGGGGAGGTGGGAGAGAGAGAGAGGATAAGAGGTGAGGAAAATGGATCAGGACAGAGGAAAAGGGGAAATGGGTAACAGGAAAAGGGAAAGGATGGGGGAAAGGAAGAGAAGGGTGAAGAACAGGAACAAGGAAAGGGTAAAAGGGGGGAAAAGTGGAAAAGGAAGCTTTTGGCTTTGCTAACGAACTTTCCAGGACCAAATCAGACTAGCAGCCTGAAACTATGAGCTTTAACGTGAACCATGTAAGCATGAAGAGATTCCACTATTTCGAGAAACACAGTGTTTAAACACTTACTTGTGCGGTGCTACCCATATTATATTAACTCACAACTCCATATGCTGATGTGAAAATTAGAATCTTTAACACTGCTCCTTCTTCATTCAAGTTGTGTTCATTCAAATGCGATGGTAAAATGAGTGCACAAAAACTCCAGCCGTTTAGATTATTGAGCTACAAACCAAGCATTACTCAGGCTCAAGTGTTACGCTCAATCTTACACACTCCCACCAGATATTAGATTTACTGTACAGAACTCTGTGGAACTTGAAGACACTCGTATTACAATTAAATTTAACCATATGCAAATTCATAGTTAGTCAATGTCTTCTCCTCACGTACACAGAGATAGAGAGTGTGTTTTTTACAATGGCTGGCTGAATAGTGCCTCCACCTCTACTGAAGCAAACAGTAGATGAGCTTTAGCTCCACATTCCCCCTCTTGTGATTTGGGCTTGATGGGTTTTATCACGTGTCCACAGCTGGCAAACGTGAATCTCCCATTTATAAGCGTAAGGCAGATACTAAACCATTCCACCATACTGACACCCAAGGCCTGAGAACTTCAAGAGTACTTCAAAACAGCACAAAGACCCGAATCCTCTACATTTGCCATTCAGAATAGTGGCTAGATAAGTTTCGCTTGTGCCATAGATCTGTAAAAGGAAGCACTTCACCCAGCTCCATTAAAGCACGACAGAGCAGAGAGGTTAGCTGAGCAGAAGGTTAAAGGTTATTCAGCTTGCTGACTGATACAGCAGCGGGTTAGATGCTTAAATAAACTCTTTTAGTTGGGATTTTTTACCAGCTGCTGGCTTCACATCGTTATTGGCACCTCGAGTCCCAAACACTGCATCAAAATCTACATTCATGTTGGAAATACGAGCAGCCTGCTGGGGAACGCCGCTCTCTAGACCTGAGGACAAAATCACATGCAGAAACAAAACCTTAGACCTGGCTCGTACACGGGTTGAATGCTCCATCCTGACCTTCTGCACAGGTGCATGTACACAATAACAAAATGCCTTACACTGCATTAGTCATAGGTTTAGATCTGCACATGCCCAGGGCCCGCTACCGTTTCACCCCCGACTGCTCAGATACACAGGGCTCACACTGACACATTTCATTTGTCTAAGGCAACATGTGATTCTCATCCTTATAAGCGCTTTAATTTAAGCACTACTTGCTTGTATTGAAGAACTACCCATGAGAGGTCACTTGACAAACTCCAGCAGCAGGGAAGAAAAAGCCTAGCTTTCTTCTTCACACCAAATATAACCAGATCAGCTAATTAAATTAATCAAATTAGATATCTTATGACATGATCTCTACATCTTGTGCCGCTCTGGTGTTGAATTGCTGAATCTGATTAGTCAGAAGTAGGGAATAATTTTGTAGAACAGCACCTCTGATCATGGTCCTGGCTGCAAGGCAAATGTTAATGCACTCGCTCTCTCTCTTTTTTTTTTAACAAAGAAAAACCTGATTGTTGATGGTGGAGTTTTCTGTGAGGAGATTTAACTTTTATGTCTAACCCTAACCCCGGGCCACGTCCCATCACCCAGGCACTCATTCTTTTCCAATGACTGCACACCTTATGGTGCCCTGTAGTGTTTTATTCCCTGTGTGATACATCAAGTCACACTTTCTGAGCATCAGTGGTACCGTCAGTATAACAATGAAGATCTCAAACGCTATTCACAGCTGCAGATAAACATTAAATCCTTGAAATTGTCCTGATGCACTATATCATATCATAGGCTTTATCATCATAGCACATCATATAGTGCAGCCATGTTACATATGAAAAGTGATCATTTCTCTTCCTGTCCTGTGTACATCCTTTCTCCTGTTCCACCCACCACATGAGAGCCAAAAAAACTGTCCCTCAGCACTTCTTCCATGGCAACAATGTCCCCTTTTTTTTAAGGCAGGCCAGATGGAGGAGCACAACCATTCAGCACAGGTCACACCAACACTAACGCCTGCAACAGTCAAACCACTCGCACACCGTAGGCACTGCATTCAGATCAGTACACGAGGGACTATTTAAAAACCAACATCATCTGAAGATCTACGTGAACAAATGAGAGGTCCAAAGGTAGTGGGGTGGGTGAGCAGAAAGGAAGGTTGATGACATCATGATTACAAACAAACATATCTTTATATCAAATATGTCATGACCTAATGGCGCTAACATTGCTATTATTTCAAGTGGTAATCCTGAAATTCTACTGTCAGGAAGTCATGAGTTTGAAACCTGACAATGCCACAGCCACCCATGGCCTGGAGTCACAAAAGCATTGCTGTCCTGCTCTGTGGGGAGTGATGAGATTACTGTCTCTCCTGTCAATCAGAGCACAACTAGCCAATCATGAACATGTATGAGGTCATGTAGGTAGAAGACGGCTGATAGCACTTTTCTCCGAGTGTTCAGCCGTCCTGTGACGTACCATGAAGATGTACCAAAAACATGCACTTTACCTGTTCGGCAGCTGCTGTGTAATAGGGAAAAGCTAGCTAGTGGTCAGGAAATGTTACCAACAAAAACTGGGAGAAAATGGAGTTTTAAAATAATTATTAGTGAGAAAAAAAAAGCTGAGAGAGGGAGCCTTACCTCCCCAGGCACTGCTGGCTGTGGATATGGATGGAGTGCTCTGCACGGCAGGGATGAAAGCTGGCTGGAGGTCAAACAGGTCGCTGGTGAGGTTTGGCATGCTGTGGGTAAGAGGCGGAGTCTTAGAGACATTACAGCAATATGGGGTATTAACGGCCTTTCGCACCACTTTAGGTTCAGAACTGAATGTACAGTACTGAAGTACTGGGCGGTTTTGAGTGAACTCTTTCCCAGTACCATTTAAAGGGTTGCATTCGCACAGACAGCGGGCACTAGGAAGTGACGTAAGCCGGTCGACAGCGACGTCATTTGTGCG
>CM074948.1:8089133-8102678 GCA_037577455.1 Pangasius macronema | reverse complement strand
CTAATTTGGTTCTCGAAAAAGGCAGTCCGGTACTAAAATCACACCCAGTTCCGGAGGTGCGAAAACGGCAAAAAGTGGGTAGTTCCACAATTAGTTCAGGTACTATGAAAAGGTTCCTGGTGCGAAAGGCCCTTTAGACACAATCATCAGAGAAATTATGAGAAAGATCTCTATTCTGTCTTCAGTACTGTGCCATAGCTAAGAGTATCAGATTCCACTATGGGCTGTAGTGTGCTGTCTAAGTGACAGGAGTGAGAACAGTGTGTGTGTGTGTGTGTGTGGTATAGACCTGTTGGTGACAGGGGCAGGGGTGGTGCTGTGGTTGGAGAACAGATCCACTGCCGCGCTGTGGTTGTTGGCACTGCTTGCAGTCTGAGTAGCAGGTGAGGCAGAGGGAGTCTGCATGCTAATCTCTTTCAGGCGCTGGTCCTGCACATACACACAAACACACAGGGTTTTTTTGTCATCTCACTTTTATGAAAAGAAAAAAAAAAACTGCAAAGCTGCAAGTCTTCAAACTGGCTCTGACAGCATGTGGTGTACTGCTGACAGACTGCGCTAAAGAAGCTAAATATACACTCAGCTGAGGAGCACAGGGTAAATTATTACAGGTGAAACATTTAATGAAGTATTTCAGTACATATGCATGTTTTTATATAAGCAGATCCTGGAAATCTTTGCAAATTTCCATTTCTGATTATATTGGTCAACAGAACATTTCTTCCAGGCAACTGATTTCTTGCTCAGATGATTTAATGGTTTGTTTATGCTGATATCTTAAAGCCACTCTATGGATGGCGTGCTATGGACACGCGTGTTTATGAAGAGACATTTTTAACGAAAGTGTTAGCATGGTGATGCAGGACACATTGCCATGGCCAGCTACGGCATTACTGAAAGAGGAGCGCTGCACTCGTGTTTTACAACCCCATTTCCAAAAAAGTTGGAACGCTTTGTAAAATGCGAATAAAAACACAATGCAATGATTTACAAATCACATAAACACATACTTTATGTGCAACAGAGCACAGACAACATATGAAAAGTTTAAAGTGAGTCATTTTACTATTTTATGAAAAATATTAGCTCATTTGGAATTGAATGCCAGCAACAGGTCTCAAAAAAGTTGACTAAAAACTAATTGGATTAATTGGCAACAGGCCAGTGGTACGGCCAGAGGTACAGCCAGAGGTTCACTCACAGTGAAAAAGTGCACGGGCAAGGAGTGAAACAATTTCAGAATAAGGATCCACAACGTAAAATTGCAAAGAATTTAAACAGATCATCTACAGTACATAATATCACAAAAAGATCCAGAGAATCTGGAGAAATCTGTGTGTAAGGGACAAGGCTGAAAAGCAGTACTGGATGGCCGTGATCTTCAGTGCTTCTGTAATGGATATGGGCTCAGGAACACGTCAAAAAATCCGTGTCATTAAACACAGTTCGCCATCCACAAATACAGATTAAAGCTGTGCCATGCAGAGAGGAAGCCGTATATGAACATGATCCAGAAACGCCGCCGTCTTCTCTGGGCCAAAGCTCATTTAAAATGGAGGCAAAGTGAGAAACTGTCCAAATTTGAAGTTCTTTTTGGAAATATTCGTGGACGCCACGTTCGACTAAAGAAGAGACGGACCATCTGACTTGTCATCAGCGCTCAGTGTAAAAGCCACCTTCTCTGATGGTATGGGGATGCATTAGTGTGTACGACATGGGCAGCTGGCACATCTGGAAAGGCCCCATCAGTGCTGAGAGGTATATTCAGGTTTTAGAGCAACATGTGCTTCCATCCAGATGATGTCTTTTTCAGCAAGACAATGCCAAACCACGTAACCACATGTCCTGCTACAGCATGGCTTCACAGCCGGAGAATCCGGGTGCTGAACTAGCCTGCCTGCAGTCCAGACCTTTCACCAAGTGAAAATATCTGGCCCATCATGAAGCAAAAAATATGGCAAAGCGGCCCCCGGACAGCTGAGCAGCTGGAATCCTATATCAGGCAAGAATGGGGCAATATTCCACTTGAAAAACTCCAGCAACTCATCTCCTCACTTCCCAAACGTATACAAGCTGTTGCTAAAAGAAGAGGAGATGCTACACAGTGGTAAACATGGCCCTGTCCCAACTGTTTTGCGACGTGAAGCAACAGTCAAATTCAAAATTAACTTTTTTTTCTCCTCCATAAAGCAGTACACCATCTCAGTTGAAACATTTGTTATGTTTTCAGTGTTCTGGTGTGAATAAAATATGGGTTGGTGCAATTTTCAAATCATTGCATTCTGATTTTATTTGCATTTTACAACTTTTTTTTGGAAATGGGGTTGTAAATGGTTTTACTTCATGCATCTATTCAAAATGGAGATTGAGCTACACCTCCTCACATTTTCTTTAGACAAATACAATAAATCAAAATGTACAAATGCCTGAACGTTGTCAGGGGGAGGCTGATCAATTCAGCCTGGAAGAAACCAGACAAAAACACACACAAATGCATAAACACGAGCAATCAAAATGCAAAAATGATCCCACGGCGGTTATAAATGACTGAGCTGATAACCCCACCCCAAATTCAGACACACAAAAACAAGCACACAACCCAACCTATTGCTGAAACGCATCATAACCACTGAACACAGAACCAAACCCAGTCTAGCTCTGAAGTTCACCACAGAGACCGACTATAGACAGCCCTAAACCACTAAACAAATAAAACAACTGCCTTTCTCTCACACTCTCACTCAGCCCAAATATAGCAGACTGTCTTACATATAGGCGCCTGTATGGCTTCAGAACACCCTCCACTATGTAGCGAAGAACACTTACAGCCTAAGCTGTGCCTAGAAATTAAGTGCCTATGGCCACTTTCACAGGAGGCATCACACCCCTCACCCCCACCCCCCTCCTCATCCACTATAATGTATAAACGTGTATGAAGAATGCAAGCGCTCTTAAAAGTGCTGCCGGCAGCATTTTTTTGACACAGCACAGCTTGCAAAGAAAAAAAAAGAAAACACCCAGCTCCATTTAAAAAAATAAATAAATAAAAGCACCTAATTGACTTCATGACATCAAGTACTGTTTAACCTCTGGACCAATCATGTCACAAGCTGGGGAGGGTGTGTGTGTGTGTGTGTGTGTGTGTGTGTGTGTGTGTGTGTGTGTGTGTGTGTGTGTGTGTGTGTGAGGACAGTGCCAGTGAAATATAGGCTTGTTAGTGATAAAAGAATACAAGGAGATTTATGACCAGCTGAATAGAAAATATTTTATTACGAATATTCCATCCTTATTATGTAAATTGGTTATTTTTGGGACCGTAGTAATCGATGTCCCACTTTACGTGCGGCTGCATAACGTCACGTCACACAAGCAACTTCTCCTCACTTGCCTCCAAAGTTACAGTGAAGTCAAACGGCCTCCACATCACCCGAGTTACACCAACCTTTATTTCATCTAGATTATCGATAAGAGGTCTAGTCAAGATAGAAGACTAGGCCAGATAGACCCCCATATCAGCACATCAACTGCTCTAGTTAGTAAAAAAATGACAAGTGTGATAGAACCCTAAATAATTACTATAAGCTTGTAATAAAATACTGCAAAAATTGGCATACAAACACACGACACACTAATCCCAGCGGCGATCAGCGCGAATAGTTTAGACAACATGGCTTCTCTGAACATTTGCCCATTTCCAGGTACTATATTGAGCCTCTAAATCCAGCTTATCTAAATGCAGAGTGCATTCCAGGACACATTCCAGGTGTCCCGAGGCTACTGTGTGTGTGGTCCATATGGGACGACAAGGTCTCCCCGACAGAGACAAAGGAGTTTGGCTAACCTCACTCTCTTCTCGTCGCCCAGGGCTAATCATTGACGTGACAAGGACGTGCGGAGTAAACAAATGCCTGTGCGCACGCAGTCCTACCTGAGCGAAGGACACGGTGTTCACCAAGCGGCACAGCTCCGATACTGCCCAAGCTGTTCGAAATACGCCGAAGGAAGTGCTGAGCCTTCTTATCACACACTGATCTGTGAGCATGCTTGTCACTTCTCTTATCGGTAACAGAAGCTTTTAGACTAGGGGGGGTTTTTAAGAGGAAAAAAAAAACCTCATCTTCTGATCTGAGATCAGGTATTTGGGGAATTTCTCACAAAAAAACAAGGTTGTGGAGGATCTGAGCTACACTGCATATATATTTATCCCAGTGCAAAGTTCCCATGTCACTCAGGCTTACTGAAGTCAAGCCCTAAACTGTTACAACACAAACAGTACCAACATAAACAGTAATCAAAATCTGATGTGAACGTCCTGGAATATTACCCAGGTGCATCCATCTTGGTGTTCTGTCCTGCTTTCTGTGTGAAGACATTTCTCTATCAGACAGGCAGAGCCTGCTATTACTATTCAAGCAGAAAGAAACAACGGTGCAAAAGGGAAGAAATGGGAGAGGGTAACCTTGTGTGTACCAACATCAACCAAATTCTACAGCCATCACAACAAGCTACACTGCTAAGCGGTTCTGTTTGCTGGTTCTCTTTTTCTAGCTAGCTTAACACAAGCTCGGAGAGTTTGATGTGGCGAGGCAAAGGTAAAAAGGACACACGAGACGCTGCAAAATGGAACCACAAATTGGTATGTTTATAGGGCATATTGTCTGCATACTAGCCATAAACCTAATTTGAAAGCAATCATAGATTCAGGATTCCCCGAGTCTTCCTTTCAAATTACTTCAATAGCAAAGAACTGACTGCCGAAAGGGCTCGTCGCTTTAAACATTCATGATGCATTAGGTGGGTTTTCGTTGAATTTTTTAGCATCCTTGCACAATACTGGCAAGACTACAGGACTGTGAAGGGTGAGGACAATAAAACTGTTTGGAACTGAAGATCAGTGCCCACAACAGACTAGCGCTGGGCAATATGAGCTCTAACATACTTTGAGATATTGCGGGTATCGTCAACTATTTAGTATATAACAGTATAAATGAACTCCGGTTCATTCAGAGACAGCAGCCAATCACAAGCACCTGTGAGGTTATGTATGAGGAAGAGGGCAGACAGAGCTTTCCTTTCCTTTGTGTGTTACGCTGCCCTATGATGCAGCATGAGCAGCAGTTTGAAAAGATGCTCTTGGCTGTCTCAGAGGAAGCACGTGTTACCTTTCCCCCTCCGCAGATGGTAGCTGTGGTGTAGTAGGGAAGAGCTGGCTGATGGGTGGGAAGTGGCCAAGACCAAAATCAGGGAGGAAAATAAAAAATAAAAAAATAACAATACCAATGTTTTGCAGTTTGTTAGTAAACTGTTATACATCATGATGCATATTGTGTATTGTACAAATGTCTTGATGTGTTGTGATGTATACTTGTCATCACATCACACCCTACACTAAGGACACGGAGCTAAAATAAATAAATAAATAAAAAAACAACAGACTGGTACTTTCATCCCTTGGCAGGTGGAACATACAACTCCCAAGACACTGTACCTAAATATCGCCTCTGAAGTTTCTTGCCTAGTCAGTGTACCTCCACACCAGAAAAGCACAGCACACTCGCACACTCGCAATCAATTCCTCACTCTCCATCTTTTTTATAATAAGCTGCAAAAATCAATCGGACTTCTTCCTGAAAGGTCGCTAAGGCGAAAAACTATTTGGAGCCCATAATAATCAGTTTCCATGACAGCAAATCTTTTGGTAAAGAGTTTATCAAATATAGAACAGCATTTAATTAAAAGATAAACAGTAAACAAAGCTAAATGTGATTAACTCACAGGAAAGCTGGAGCCCACCTTGAGAGCCTGCAGTCTGGCCTGTTCCTCCTCCAGAGCCTGCTGCTTCTCCTTTTCATCCACACGAGTGAAGGACATGCCTGTGTTTGAGAGGGACGACACGGCGCTGGACAGAGTGGTGGCTCTGCAGACACACACACACACACACACACACACACACACACACCAATGTGAAATGTGGTTAGCACCTTAGAGGAAGAGCAGTGACTTATTCAGAGTTAATGACTACTGCAGCATGAGCAGAGTCTCAGATCTCAGCTAATCACAGCACTGCATAATCAGATTGAACTCCTCCTCGCTGTTATATCCGTATACACAGGAATCTCGTATTAAGCCTCTAGATTAATTCTATTCCTGCTCACATCAAGCTCTAGGGGTGCTGAATAAAACTCATTGCATAACACTGTTAAATTCTCCATTCGGACTGACAAGGAAGTGTTGATTCATTTTCTCTGACAGCAGCGCCTTCAGCGGAGCAAATCCCAGGTTTATACAAACGCATTCTCATACGCTAGTGTTTCTGCAGTAATGGCTAATAAACGTGGCCTTTGCTGGCAAACACTCTGCATAAGCCAAGATTAATAATAAACACATTTAAAAGTGTTTAAGCAGGAAAAAAAACGTATCACGTCATTTACTGTATATGGTGACATGGACAGTTTTCTGAAAAGGCATGTTTGCTTAGCATTGTTTGGAAGGAGTCTCCGTTTTGAGATGACTGTTGTGCTGAATGTGTTTTTTTGCTTATATAATTGCTTATATAAACCAGTCTGATTATTTCCCAGGTTCCTCAGACTTACTCCATCACTTCCACAGTGCGTCTAAACCCAGCTGTGAAAGCGCTTTCACACTTCTGCCACTGTCCTGAACATTTGGCTACTGCCAGCTGATCTCACATGAGCTCCCAAAAGGAAACTTCCACCTCGCGTGTCTGACGCGCAGCACGCTGGCGTACCTGCTGTCTGCAGAGAACTCTTTAGTCTTCTTGCCCTCCAGAGAGGCCAGGTGCTGCTCCAAAGCCTCCAGCAGACTGCTGGGAGCCTAGAGAGAGACAAAGAGTGTGATGAGAGAAAGACAGAAGGAGCAGGCAGTGATGCACAACCAGCATTTGCTTCTCCTCATTATTACATGCCTATGCAGCTATCCGTCCTCCCATCCACTCAAGTGATGGGTATAGAGATATAAAGAAAGAGAGACAAACAGAAAAAAGGACTACGAGACAAACTAACACGAGGACGGTTTATCAGTAGATAATGGAAATAATTAAAACTAGGTAGGTGATCTGGTACTATTCACCACATGTGTATACACAATATATAGTCAAAGGTTTGTGGACACCTGACCATCACACCCCAAACTGTTGCCACAAAGCTGGAAGAACACAACAGTGTAGAATGTCTGTGTGTGCTGTAGAATTATAATTTCCCTTCACTGGAACCAAGAGGCCCAAACCTGTTCCAGCATGACCATGCCCCTGACCTCAACCCCACTGGGATGAACTGGAACGCAGACTGCACCCCAGACCTGCTCCGGCAGCTGAATGAGCAAATCCCCACAGCCACGAGGGATCCAAAATCTAGTGCAGGTTACTACAACAGCATAGGGGACTAAATCTGGACTGGGATCTTCAAAACGCACAAGTGGCTGTGAGGGTCAGGTGTCCACAACCCTTTGGCCTTACAGTATAGAATTAATGATTGTAGCCCATCTACTGATATGCACAATCTGTCAGCCTTCCTTTACTTCATCCATCAATGGCAAAGCATCACCGCAGGACCATTACACATTAGACAGAATATCTGATCCATGGTGGTCCCTGCTGCTGGTCTCTTTCTATGGATAAAGAGCTATAGAGAGCCTGACGAACGGCATAAAAGATAAGCCATAAAATAAGCCCTATTCAAGCTCTCAGTTAAAACACAGCCTCTTGCATTGGTTTGGACTGATTTTTTTTTTTTTAACATTTAACACTTTTAACACATCTGATTTAATCAGTCAAACCACCAGGAGTGTCGAAATGTGACGAGCAGGTGGATTTGATTACGGTTGGAAAGTCAGGGAACAAAAAGAGCAGACATTTAGTCTAGTTAATTCAGAACTATTGTCTATGTTAATAAACTTCTTACATTATCATTAAATTTTATAAAATCAGTGCTGATTAACTATACACACACATGCAAATAAAACATGCACATTCAGTCTTTCACCATCGAGAGAGAGAGAGAGAGAGAGAGAGAGAGAGAAACAGATAAAGAAAGAGAATAGTGTAGTCAGTCAGGAAACATGCACACTTAAGAATTCTGTCCTAAAACTGTCATGTCAGCACAAGGCATCCGCCCATTGTTACCGCGACACGTACAGATTCGCGAGAAATGCCACTAACACACCGTGACATTTATTTTGAAAGACAGCCATATTCAGTTTATCACTGTTAATCATGCAGTGCATCGGGTTTGCCCTTTTATACTGATTAAATCTACAGTACGTGCCTCGCAGTGAGAGAACGCCGTCTCGGCCTGACCCTCGGGTACCTTTTACAAATGACAACTTTTAGCAACAGCTAAAAAATCCCTAAAACGAAATGCGTAATGTTGTAACGTAAACAGCCCTGCAGTGCTTCAATCAGACCAGGTCAATGTTAGCTGAGGCAGTGTCCTCTGGGGCTCGCAGGCTGGGAGAAGAACAGGGACTCGGTGCCAACGTTCCTGTTCACGTGGCTAATGTTTAAACTGCACTTAAAGCCACCGAGGGAGCTAAACGTCCTCTCTGAGCCAGCTGCTGCCGCATTTCAATACTGATTTCAACACGAGCTTGACACGTCCCCTTGGGAGAATCCCTATCATGGTCTTAAGGACAGTTCCCTTACTTTAAAAAAAAAAAACAGATTGTTAGATGAGCCCTTAGAGGGACAAAGAATCTAGTCAACTAATTTAGAAGCAGAACTTACACAGATTGCAGTTAAAAGCAATTTCCTTTAAGGGATGACATGTAGTAATAACATTTTAAAAAAATAATTACTTTCAAATCACGTCATAGTGCTGTTGAACTGGGCAACTGGTCAGAAGGTGCTGATTAAGTTTCTATAACAGAAGCTCTGATAGTAGTGCCGGCTGCACGGACGATCACAGGTTTATAGAAGAGAACGGTTTAATATTAACGTGCTTGTTCTATGGTGAATGCTCCACGAATGAATACAATTTCACATTTTTGGAAGGAGTCTCCAGTGTTAGTTTCAGCATTGCCACTGTCTGTTACAAAGTTTATACCAAGAAACTGCTTTTGTCAGGATGGGAAACTTTACAAAGCACCGTGACTGTTACAAAGCGCTGACACCCGCAAATACTTTATGTTAAATAAACCTCTAACTAAAAAAAAAACAAAAGTCACCATGTTAATGACTGTATGTTTTTCTTTGTTAAACACACCACGACTTTTAAAATCTATTTACTATTAGTTTTAAAGTATGTGGAGCGTCCACCATGCAAGTGTGTGACCAGTTACTACGGAAACGATAACGCACAGGAACGATATAGCCCTATAGTTCATGTTACAGCTGGAACTAGAAGCAGCCTTTATTTGTCACATATACATTACAACACAGTAAAATTGTTTTCCTCGAATCTCTCAGCTTGGGGTCAGAGCGCAGGGTGAGCTATGATCCAGCACTCCTGGAGCAGAGCAGGTTAAGGGCTTTGCTCAAGGGCCCAACAGTGGCAGCGCTGGGGGCTTGAACCCCTGACCTTCTGATCACCAACCCAGAGCCTTAACCACCGAGCCACCTGCTAAACCACAGCCTGAGCCGTGCTGTTCTATAAATAATGCACACCTCCTGACCAATCAGATCTGAGCACTCCGTGCAGTGGTATACAATATAAGCAGTAACAGGAACTAACCTGTTTCAGGGATGCTCAACATTAACTGTAAATACATACAAATGTAATTGTTAATAAAATTGCTGTGGTATAGGCGGAATAAAACACAGCCCCTGATAGTTTTCCTGTAACAGTACACCTGGTCAACTACTATATCTATACATCACTGTTAGCCTAAAATCATGACCACATGCTTATATTCCACTGGATTATACTATATATTAAACATTCTACTCGCCAAGGCTGCTACTTGGGACGTTGTGCTTGCTGCTGAGAGCAAACATTCACTTTCCCACTATACGTTCCTCCTCTGGTACAGCTTACAAGACGTGCGTGATTCATACTTCTGCTGTAAGAGGAAGTAGAGGGTGAAAACAATGACACGCATGGACGTGACTGGCAATTCGATTTTCACTTGCTTATATTTCCACAGTCTTTAACAGGAACTGAAAATTGACCAAACTAAATTTCCCAATTCTCTGAAAATAGGAAGATCTCTACCGAGAATTTATTTTTTTTTTTTAAGGATCCTGCCAGCTTCGCAAAACGAGAAGAGAGAAATAAAAGAGAATGTCAGCTTTTAATACAACGCTGCTTTTCTGCTCAGTGGCTCGACAAAGTGAGTCTCCGCCAGTCACACCTTTGATTTAAGTGCTGAATAATGGAAGCGTGTGTGTGTGTGCTTGCTGAGGACACTCGGAGGTTATTTTACAAGTGTCTCGCAGATTGCCAGTGGGGAAATAATTCTCCCTATAAACCGAACAGAGTGAACGGAGCACAATAGGTAAAGAAATTCAGCCTCCGGTCTCTCTTCAGCGCTGCTCAATCATCACACACGCTCACACACACACGCGCGCACGCACAGCAGCCGTGGTGTGAGGACATCATGCAGGGTAGGCTCATTCAGTGTGTTAGCTTCAGGAAGTGAGGAGTCTGATCTGTGCAGCCTATTACACACGCTGAAGCAGCATGGAGCATGAGCAGCACAAGCAGTGTGCACATCCCATCACCTACAATGTAACATCCTCTGATGGTCTGGAAGGAACAGTAAAGGCTCGGTTACTGAGGAAGCTGAAATCTAACAGTACAGTCAAACACTTATCCATCACACACATGAAACACACACACATTGGTGGTTTCCAGAATTCAGCCACACACATATCTCATGCCTGCTTATTGTAAGAGCTTCGACTTTGAAATACGTGAAAGGAATTCTCTGCACACAGGCTAATCGCTTCCCCTCTTCCTTTGAGCTGGGATCATTAAATCTAATGCAAACTTGTCTTCAGTGTTACTGCTCATCATTTTAAAAGCATGTGTGTTGTAAAATCACTGTTCTTTTACCCCATAAAGAGTGGACGACTGACACCATCCATCAGGGGAAAAAAAAGCATGTCAATTGAAACAGAAAGAAACATCAGTGAGGGTGGATAGAGAAGAGAGAAGAGGGTGGAGGAAGTGGAGCAGGAAGTGGAGATGAAATGTACACTGACCTGAGTGAGATCTGGGATGTCACCCTGATCAATCCCAACTTGCTGTGACATACGAACAAACCAAAAACAGGCACACAAAACACACACAAACAAAGGGAGGGGGGGAGATAAAAGGAAAAAAAAAAAAAAAAAAGAACAATATAACAAAGGGTCATTACTTCATGCAGTGTCTGTAAACTGAAAACAACAAAAAGATCGATGTGAACGGAAACGTGAAGGTCGGCCATGCTGCGCTTTACTCGGGAGAGATGGACATGAATGTAGATGCGGATGACGCTTTAGATGGCCGAGAAGCAATTTAAACGGAAAAATAAGCCTGGAACATACACACACACACACATGAAGACCGAGTCTTTAATGACGGTAAGTGGAAAGAATCGAAAACCCAACCGAGATGGCCATTCTTCTCCAAAAGCCAATTTGAAAATCATGTCTCAGAGACGCTCGCTGCATTTAAATTAAAGAGAGAGTGAAAAATGCTGCACATGTGCAAATGTGTGTGTGTGGGAGAGAGAGAGAGAGAGAGAGAGAGAGAGAGAGAGAGAGAGAGAGAGAGAAAATGAGCAATTCATCAGCATCTGAAATGCAGCCCTCTGTTCAGAAAGAAGGTGCCACAGCACTCTGACAGTTCAGAAAGCAGCTAACGCTGGTCACACCACAGAGAGAGAGTGCGAGTGCGTGAAAGAAAAAGTGAGAGACTGAAACTTTGAGAACGTGTGAGAGAGACACAAATAGCCAAAGAGCCCGAATGCAAGAGCGAGGACCTTCTTTCTCTACACTGCGTCTACAGCCTGAAGTAGATAGAGGACAATCTATTTCAAGATGGCTGAAGATGCTAAGGTCAGATTTCTGTTCTGAAAAATGGGAGATTGAAATGTTTCCGCAATGCAAACTGTAATGTAATCAGCTCATCAACAAATATCATTAAAAACATATAAACAAAAGCTAAACGTTGAACAATCGATTAAATAAATCCTTAAAAGAAGAATGCAAATTCAAATGTATGATAACACATTATGCTTTTATTAGCCTTACCAAATTTAGACTCGACACTAAATGTGTGTTTGGCATACTTTACAATAAAATTGGAATAAATATTAATAATGTCCTTGCTAAAGAACTTTTCAGTAACTGAAACCTGAAAATGCCACGGTAATGACACGCCTTCAGTAAGAACAATCCCTCAGCATATGAAAGGAAATGTGTGTCTTTCCATTTTAGTTTAGAAATGTTATGTACTACTGTCAATACCTGAGGCTTAGATATGCTGGATTTTTTTTTTTTAACATGTGAATCACTATAATGCCAGAAAAAATGGCGGCCACAGTGCATCTATCCCTCCATCTCTGCACGTAAACAGCCCTGAATGGCGGCGTGAGTCATGGTGAGACTCGAGTCTGACAGGTTACTGACTAAAACGGAGGCACGACGACGACTGCGGATCATCGGAGTCCTCCTTCAGTGCGCCTGTGTGTTTATTCGTAAGAAATAAAACAGTACCTCTGCTACTTTGAGAAACTCAGACAACTTGGTCATCCTGTACAGGAACTTTTTGTAGATGTCCAACGCGTCTTTGCACTGGTTCTTCTTCATATCAAAATATTTTTCTGTGTAGACAAAAGAACAACAGGGATTAGGTGAGTGATTTGAGCAAAAGCTGTAATTACCTCATCACTGAGCTGTCAAAGCAGACGCAACTGCCTGATGGCGCTGACCGGATCCAGACAAACGGAGGGAGGTAAATTGCCCGCTTGAAGAAAGCGAGTGCATCAAATGCTCGCTCTGAGGTGTCAGCCGCAGCACGGTATACACGAATCAGCCATTTAGCAGACACGCTTCTTAAAAATGGCCCAGACTTAACAGCTGAGCTAGTGCTCTAAAAGAGCTTACAGGAAAAAGAAGATTTGAGCCATGTCAGTGCTAACAATAGCACTTCTCTGAGCTCTGCCAACACGCGCCACTTCAGAAAGACAGCATGATGGCATGTAGTGAAAGCCACAGGAAGCAGCAGGCTGCTCGACACTGCCTCTTACACATCTAATGATGCAGTCTCACAGAGCAGCAACCTGCTGAGTGGAGGTCTTTTTCCAAGACACAGATCACCCTTCTCTGAGAGAGTGAGACAATAGCACTCTACTCTAAGACTGTGCACAGAGCAGTCTTCTCGGAGAGTGAGAATAGAGCGGCATTCTGAGTGAGTGAGTGAGTGAGTGAGAGAGAGAATAGAGCAGCCTGACAAGTGAGTGAGTGAGAGAAAGGGAATAGAGCAGTCTGACGAGTGAGTGAGTGAGAGAAAGAGAATAGAGCAGCCTGACGAGTGAGTGAGTGAGAGAAAGAGAATAGAGCAGCCTGACGAGTGAGTGAGTGAGAGAAAGAGAATAGAGCAG
>CM074948.1:8059334-8089078 GCA_037577455.1 Pangasius macronema | reverse complement strand
AGAGAATAGAGCAGCCTGACGAGTGAGTGAGTGAGAGAAAGAGAATAGAGCAGCCTGACGAGTGAGTGAGTGAGAGAGAGAGAATAGAGCAGCCTGACGAGTGAGTGAGTGAGAGAGAGAGAACAGAGCAGCCTGACGAGTGAGAGAGTGAGAACAGAGCAGCCTGACAAGTGAGTGAGTGAGAGAGAGAGAGAGAGAGAGAGAGAGAACAGAGCAGCCTGACGAGTGAGTGAGAGAATAGAGCAGCCTGACGAGTGGGTGAGTGAGAGAGAGAATAGAGCAGCCTGACGAGTGGGTGAGTGAGAGAGAGAATAGAGCAGTCTGACGAGTGGGTGAGTGAGAGAGAGAATAGAGCAGCCTGACGAGTGGGTGAGAGAATAGAGCAGCCTGACGAGTGAGTGTGTGAGAGAACAGAGCAGCCTGACGAGTGTGTGTGTGAGAGAACAGAGCAGCCTGCTGAGTAGGTGTGTGAGAGAACAGAGCAGCTTGCTGAGTAGGTGTGTGAGAGAATAGAGCAGCCTGACGAGTGGGTGAGAGAGAGAATAGAGCAGCCTGCTGAGTAGGTGTGTGAGAGAATAGAGCAGCCTGCTGAGTAAGTGTGTGAGAGAATAGAGCAGCCTGCTGAGTAGGTGAGTGAGAGAATAGAGCAGCCTGACGAGTGGGTGAGAGAGAGAATAGAGCAGCCTTGTGGAGAATGAGAAGAGAACACCCTCTCAGAGAGAGTGAGAACTGAGCACACACCTCAGAGCGACCGAGAGTAAGACACACCCCCGTGACTGAGAATAGAGCGTCATTCTTTGAGTAAGGAAGAATAGAGTGCACTCCTCTGAGCGAGTGAGATTAGGACACACCCCTGTGAATGAGACTAGAGCGAGTGAGAAGGGGACACACCCCTGTGCTATCAGATAGGCAGAGGGAGTGTCTCACCCAGCAGGTTGATGACCCCTTCATTGTAGGCGGCAAACAGACGGATGGAGTCTTTAAAGAGCAGCATGAAGGCAGCGTTGATCACACCGTTGGTGAGCTCATTAGGGTTGGCCTGGAGACACACAGACACACGAGAGAGACAAGAAAGAGTGTTTACATTTCTAACACCACGGCATTTAAATAAACACGACGACTTTTAGAAGACTTCCTCCTGATGAATAATTTAACGGCTGGCGCTAATTTAGCAGGTAGCCCAAGGTGTGATTTAGGGTTTCAGCAGAAGAAGAACCCGAGCTGATTTTAGTTCTTGGGTCGACAGTTGCAGGGCCATTTTTATTTTTTGGTCCAGGTGAGTTAATTCTTCACAGACCAGGAGCTACAAAGATGGAACTTGCTTTAAAAAAAAAAACATCACTGCCCAACTGTCTAACTAGGTTTAGATCAGTGGTTCTCAAAGAGGTGGCCAGAGGGTCTGTGATTATCTATCTATCTATCTATCTATCTATCTATCTAGCTATCTATCTATCTATCGTGATGACAATCACAAATCACTTGAATTAAATGGGTTTAAATGTCTGTATCTCAATTACTTTTCCTTTTTTTAATCAAATGGTGAGTCAAAACTTGTCAGGAGTGTATCATTTAAAAAAAAAAAAAAAAAATCAATTCAAAGTGTCGTTTGTGCCTGCAAGATCATGTTCACGTACAAAGCAAAACTAGTAAAAAACATGTACATGTTTGTTGCAGCACATGCTGATGCAACTGCTGCACAGTGTGTGTGTGTGTGTGTGTGTGTGTGTGTGTCTACTGATCTGCTACCGAATATTTATAGATCCTGAAGTGTTCAGTTCAGACTTCATCCTGGAATAGAGATTTAGTAGACATTGCTTCATACATTAGTTCTTGGTTACAATTTGACACAGGTATATACACAAACACACACACACAGACACACACACACACATATATATATATGTACACACACAAACGCAAACACACCTGAAAGTCGAGCAGAGCGTCCAGCTGGTTCTGAATAATGGGCAGAGTTTTGATCAGCTTCTCTGTATTCATGGTGCGCATCACTCCATCAATACTGCACAATGCACAAACACATATGAACAAACAAAAACAAACACACACAAACGAACACAACCAACAAGCAAGAAGCCTCAGACAGTCACTCCATCACAAAAAAACACTCCACAAAGAACCATCAGTCACAGGGCTGCTCGTTCCGTGCCATGGATGCTTCGTGTGTGCGGATCACCTGAAGACATTTTCACAACGAGACGTACGCATGAGCGCGTTTCCACAGTGAAAACAATCCTGCCACGGTTATAAAAAGAAATCCTTTCAGAAGGAAAAGTGAAAAAAAGGTTGTATGTTATTCTGAGTAACGACCGAGTTGTTCAGGATGATCTCAATACCGCTGATACCTGATATATTTCCAGAAAAGCGGATTTTGATGTTGCATTGCAACTAGCAGTTTAAAAAAAAAAAAAAAAAAAAAAAAAGGAACACGAATATCAGCTCGTCACACTCCAGCACAACGGGAGCTCCCGGGAGGCATCTTACTCGCCGTCTTTAAATAATCAGCTCCATCGGTTTATAGCGGCAACTTCATTAGTGCACTAACAGGCAGGCCCGACTCGACTGCAGCCCACAGAGACCGAGAGCTCAGGCACGCTCGACAGCAAGCAAAGAGCTCCCGGCGCCAAATTAATGACCGGAAATAAATAAATAAATAAATAAATAAAAGCATGATTTATGAGGAATTATTGGGAGAGTTATTTGATTAATTGTTATTTAGAAGCTGAATTTATCTCCCTGCATTTGTGTCAAGTGATCTCTGTAGAAATCAGAGCGATGGCAGTGACTACATTTAATACAATCTGAAGGTTTTGAACTTTTTTTTTTTAATAACTCATTGCTGTACCACGCACACTGCTTGCTCATTAGTAAGTCACATGACCATAGCATGCATTTAGGCTGCACCGGTGCCTCCGGACATGTGGCTTTTCTAATGAGACCTTTTAACATCGGCTACATTTTATTGTTTGGATTTGTTTCGGTTTCAGTGGGAGACAAGAGAAGAGAAGAGAACACTTCCTGGGGTGTCTCTGTTGAAGGAAAAGCACAGAAGCTCTTTTCTCCCAGGACATGATGCCGAATGGGATGGGATGTGTGTTACTAGGGTTATTTGTACAAGTCATTGTACAGAAGGTCAATGTGTATACGGTGTAATCTTTCCAATCTCACGCATGCATGCGCAGTCTGGAGAAAATGAGCGATTGGGATGGAAATCTAAAATCCCAGAGATACACTGATAATTACATAATCCACCTCCTCATGTAAATCTAATCCAATCCAAATAAGGCTTCAGACAGCCAGCGCACTCTCAGAATCAGCCACCCAAGAGAAGGGAATGACTTACAAAAATAAATGCTCCTCAACATTTGTTGAGTTCAGTTTGCTTCAGGAATGACTTTGAGCATTTGGTTTGGCTTACCCTCTTTTCATCTTGGTGAAGTCGACAGCTACGAGCCGGTAGGACAGAGCCTTCTCGTTCAGATAGCGACTGTAGCGCCTGATAAAGGTGGACATGTCATAGCCTGATGGAGAGAGTAAGTGAGAATGAAACATGGTGAGAGAAGACCAGTGGAGGAGGACAGGTATACAGTATGTAGGGAGGTTAAATGTATTTTTATTCAGCTGTGGTCGTGTTTGTGTACACTGCATGTCGTATTGCATGTCATACCTTGCAATGCACCTTTATCCAGGAAATTGTTCAGGTTGAAGAGAGTGTTTCTCGAGGCCAGGTACTGAATGAAGCGCTACAAGACAGAAAATGACAGCTATTACTATCAGTATTTTGTCTGATGTTCTGGAGTACATGACAGAGCAGCGCTTTTATCTGGAACATGAGGACTTCGAGGACACTGCTGATAGGAGGAAACTCCCTGTTCTGGCAGAGGCGGGTATACACTGAAGCTTGTGTGGAAGATCAGACTTTTCTGAGCTCTCCGAGCTGGCAGACGTCGCTGCTGCCGCCGCCGCCGCCGCCCTTCCAGGCTGACAGAGCCGGTGTCAGGGAAAGCAGCCTGGAAATTCCCGAAAAGAGGATCATGCAATGTTCCACGCTGTGATCTGCTCAGACTTGATTGAGCAGTGTGTGAACTTGTCCCAGCTCTACCCAAGCGTAGGAATACGGGGGATTCACGTCAAAACACCAGAGCGAAGGCACACACTAACTTCAGCCACACTAACATCATCACAAAACAACTTCCATATACAAAAACACCCTAAAGGCCTTGAAGCTTCTTTTTTTTTACTACACAACAGAAAGCTGACAATTGGGAAATTGTTTTATAAACCTCAATAGCCTTCTAAACAGCTTTAATTGCATCAAACTACAACCATTATAGAGTTAAAACTAACAGAAAATTGAAATACCAGGGAAAGAAAAGGGAGAAATGATCAATCCACAATCTCATAAATGAAAAATACATTTCATTTCAATACAAGCAGCAACATATTCAACACAATTCACTGAATGACAGCTCTGATTATTGAGACCACGCCCCCTTCAGAGGGAATGACCAGAACTCAGCCACGCCTCCCTCACAAGTGCACATGCCACAGATAACACCATTTTGCTGCTTCCCCTCATTCTCAGTTCCATCTCATTATTCAACGTAGCACTCAACTAGAAATGTACAGACGGCGGTTGGGGCATTGGGGCTAAGCAGTTTATTTATCTTTAATACAAAGGAAAGAGGGCATGAGAACGTGGAGAGCTCTCTGAAGTCACGCATTCAAAATAAATCGTGCTGCCAAAGGCCAAAAGTATTAAAAAGCTGAGTCTTTTATTCAGTGAAACTTCTTATATAGCTTTGGGTTGGTTTTTTTTTCCTTTTTTTGTAGGTTTTTACACGGTAAGGGAATGCGGCTTCACCTGAAATAGCCCAAAGCTCATTTCTGTGAATGCTGAAAAGAAGAGAAAGAAAGAAATCTCAGAAAAAAGGTGTTCTAGAGAGAATTTAAGCTTATACTGCCTCAAGATATTTGGTGACCTTAGAGCACCTGGAAGATGGTCATGTGATATGAGCTCTTTGTCCTTTTTTTTAAAAAAAAAAAAAAAAAGGTTCCTGGGACTTGCTTAACCAAGACGCATATCCTGTCACAAGAAGGAAGTGACAACACTGCCAAAAGCTGTTACTCGGCTCCAAACACGGACACTACAAACAAGAAGCTCAGCACAAACAAGCAGCAATATTTAGTCAGAGAATGATGGAGAAAAATCTAAATGTGTTCTTCCGATGCCTCTCCAGCATCTCCCGTTCACCCGAGTACAAACTCACTGCACCAAGCAGCCGTTTGCCCTCCAGGTGAAATGACTCTGCCTGTGGCTGAAAGCTCAGAGGAATGATATTGACGGCATTTCCTGGGAAAGAATCTAGACAGCGCGGTTCGGCTGATGGCAGAGCAACTCATTACGCCGAGGTGTCCACACGACTGTGTTAAGGCTGAGGGATGGTCGGTGTATTCACTCTTACTCACCGAGGTGTACTGTTCACATAACGCTAATGTCAGGGAGAAAACTGCACACAAGACACACCACCCAACTACTCTTTTACAGCAAAAAGCTCTAGTAAACACAAACAGCTCTCAGAGTACTAAACATTTCTAGCAATCGTTTCTGGAGATCTCCTGCTACGCTGACTTCCCACACCTCACCTAGCTTTCCAGCCAATTTGCATATTGCATCGGAAAAAAAAATAAAGAATTGAACGCAAATGATAAAATCAGTTTCGGCTGCATGGAAACAAGCTCCTGCCCACCAGCCCTTATTTATGTCATGTGACAAGAAAAGCAAAGCATTCAAGGAGGAGCGATCCAAGGAAAGAAACAGAGAGGAGAAAAAAAAAAATACAGTGCAGTGAAGCTGAGTTCGAGGGGTTTTGACTGAGGCTGCTGCAAATAAAAAGAGAATTATGAAAGCAAGTGGTGATTTTATAAAGCTGTTTAAGCTGAAATCATGTTTTCCAGCCTTACCTGTGCTTATGTGAACTCCGTTTACAGATAGTTTTTATTCATTTCAGCATCCAAATGTGTCGGATTTACCCGAAGCCAGATTTAATTTGAGCTTCCTCATTTTGAGAAACTGAACACTGACTAAACGAAAATAGACTTTCAAAATAAAAACAGATAAATACATAAATAAATAAATAAATAAGCTAATGCCTGGCATGTGTGTTTAGTGTTAATGTGATATTTACCCATCCATCCATCCATCCATCCATCCATCCATCCATCTTCCATACCGCTTATCCTTCACAGGGTCGCAGGGAGCCTGGAGTCTATCTCAGGGGACTCGGGGCAAAAGGCAGGGGACACTCTGGATGGGGTGCTAATCACAGACACTCTCACACCTACTCACACACTCTTGGACAATTCAGAGGTGCCAATCAGCCTCCAGTGCACGTCTTTGGACCGGGGGAGGAAACTGGAGTACCCGGTGAAAACCCGGTTAGAGAACATGTTAAGTCCGCACACAGGGCGAAAGCAGGAACCCAACTCCCAACTGATGTCAGTAAACCTATCGCTTACATTTTAAGAAGAGGTTTGCACTTTTGTGATCAGCAAGGCATTTTAATGAATAAGGGTTAATGCGTACATGATGCAGATGACACCACCACATCCAAAGTGGCTCATGATTTTCTTAAATTACACCAACCACTAGGTTGCTATATAGATACCAGTGCTTTCAGACTGCGTATGAGTACATGCTTTTTGGTACTCTCTGATACTGATATTGAAATGTGTAATTTACTCAGTATTAAGAAATCAAGGGCATTTCAACAGAACATTTTATTTAGTTCTGTTTATGTTGGTTGCTGCCTCGTGCTGAGTTACGTTTAAAAATGTTTTGACATTTAAACAGTATCTCTAATAAAGTGCGGAAAGGCGGCCAACCTGAACATGCAGAGCAGCATCAGCAAGCACGACAGATTAAAAATGAGTGTACCTTGAACAGCACCTTGACTCATGAGCCAAGCAAGAAGAAAGGAAGCGTCTGTCTCAGTGCTCAGTGCTCGCAGAACTGAAGTGCTCTCATGGGCGACAGTTTCTCTGCACACTCGCTTCACACTAACAGATACATTCACACATTTTTAAAGACCACACCCACTGATCCAGCTCTGCTAAGGTCAGCTATCCTTGCTCTCTATTAAAGATACTGTTATCATCAATATATTGGATCAAGATTGGTTATCATCAGGTTATCGTGCTATAGAAGCTTCGCTGGATATACTAACCGAGCACAGTGTGCTTCGCTTCCATTGCCATCATTATGACAACGTACACAAGGATTACATCACATGGTATCAGATGTAAGTAAATGAGCATGGTATCGGACTAATACCTGACATTAGTATCATTACCGAGGTATCCCTAGTAACAGAAAATTACAGAGCAATCTCAGCATGGCACTATAAGGCAGTTAACTTGTACTATAACAGGTGAGAACCGTTCGAGACACAATTTTCTTTCTGTACCCGCCTCCTGATCTCTGATTGGCTGGGATTTCTTACCGAAAAGCATTAGAATCCCCCTCACCCCCATTACCATGGCAACTCTGATGCATTTCACATTACTGACACTGACCCCCTGAATAATCGTCTCAACCTGTTCTTATCAGTGAGTAAATCGTTTCACTCTGCTGCATGCCGTCTTATTTAATATTCTGCTTCGTCTGTTTGAGGGAATACACTGCAGCAACGGAACGTCCATGTGCATCCTCACCAGGTGCGCACTAAATCCTGCTCCATCCACAGCCCGTTGACGCGTCTCTCGATAAGACAAATGGCCTTGAATCAGAATGGAGGAGGAGGTCATGCTAGGAAACCCAGCACGACAAATACACAGCAACGACAGTGCCACTCACTAATGCAGTTCAGGTTAATCCCGTGTCACACTTCCACTCGACATCGCCAACACTGCTGCTTCAAGGTGCTGGTTTAGAAAGGACAGCATATGCAGGCAAATAACAGCAGTGGATTTTCTACTCTGCTGATAATAAATCGAGTATAAACCTTGAACAGTGACAGCGCCGAAGCGCCATGCATTATTAATGCAGAAGCTTCTGGCCAGAGGAGTTTTTCCCCCAAAAAAGGCATCTTGAGAAGCGACTGCTGATCTGCGATGAGATTTCAGCCCTGTCTTCATCAGTTTGCTGACAAAAATCAAACCTGACCCTGGAGAAGTGGGATTGTGCATGCATGCGGCTTTCCACAGCGAAGCGAAGCACTCGTCTCTCAACAAGTTCAGAGTTACTATGGATACGGCTCATGCAACTAGTGCAGTTTTTTTAGCAGAAAAACACTAGCACAAAAAGGACAGCTCTTACTCTCAAGGGAATCCGTTTGTTCAGGCCACAAACCTAAGATGCCAAAAAGGCCAATTAATTTCCCCATCTTTCCTCAAATCATTTGAGAAAATGCACAGTACATGGAGTACTTCTCTTTTTAGTAGTCATACCAGACTACATGCAGCATTCCAAATGATTAATAATCCACAATACAGCACTCGGATTTTCTCACTAGGAGCTGATCTGCTAAGTAGGTATGAAAATCACTGCTTATCCCCGTGTTTATCCTGCGCCTGTGCTAATAGGTATTGATTAGCGGTTTTGCCCAGGGGAAGAGAATAAAAAGTGCAACAGTGAGAGCACAGGAATTGTGTGTGTGTGTGTGTGTGTGTGTGTGTGTGTGCGCTCTTATTAAAAAAGGTAATTATTACCTTGGCTATCTCACATCACTCAAACACAGCAGTCATTATGCAAACAGCAGTGCTTTCTGAGCACATTGAAAAACACCACGCTGCTGGAATGTTAAACAAGCTTCCTCGCTCATTTGCATCCCCCACAAGAACAGTCTATAGTCATCGTAATATCATAACCAAATTACAACCTCTGATATTAGCAAATCCGAATCACGCTGAAATGCGCCACTGTGTCAGTGCTGTGGATTACAGCATGCCCATGTGTGGGTACGGGCTGCTACCACCCACAACCACTCCATTCAAATCTAATAATCAACATCCAAGGCCTGTTTTTCAATTCCCCCGTGTGTGTGTGTGTGTGTGTGTGTGTGTGTGTGTGTGTGTGTGTGTGTGTGCGCGTGTGTGTGTGCTCTGAGGCAGTTCTCATTAAACGGTGCTATCAGCAGGCAGTTATTTATCTCTGCAACACAAACACTTTATCAGGGCTCAGGGCTCCACAAGGCAGACCCTCAAAAATTCCATACACACACACACACACACACACACACACACACACACACACACACACACACACACACTTATTTATAGAGCTAATTAATGCTATGGCTACTCCTAAACTAGTTAACCAGCTTATGGCTAACACTAACCTTAAACCCAGTGAGCAAAAGAATCATTATTGGTCTTTTTAGTTTTGTTAATTTTTTTTGCAGTTAAAGAAGAAGCAGTTCTCCTGTAATGGGGACCAGTCAAATTTCCTGGAATGTCAGAATGGTCAGCTGTTCCTGTCTTTGTGGGGGCATGTAGTCTCCATCAAGATATACAAACCTGCCCACACACAAACACACACGTGTTCAGCACACATTCAGGCAACGTGCAATAGCAGTCTCTGATCTTTACTCGCACGTACACTAGTGCAGTCGAAACAATTCTATTCATCGTGGTAATATATATTCATAGGGAAATTAAAATCTGCATTCGAATGCTGAAGAGCTCATAAATCTATTGAATTCCCATTGAGGTCATTTATGGCTCCTAATTATGCATCAAATTAAATATTTAAAAAAACGCAGTATGTGTACTAAAGTTGAAGTAAGTAAGTAATTTCCCAGAGATGATTACTGAAGTCTGTATTTGTGTGGGTGAATCATCAGCTCCAGGGTCCCTGCTTCGATCCTGCGCTTGGGTTACTGCTTGTGCAGAGAGTTCTCACCATGTCCATGTAAGTTTCCTCTGGGTTCTCCAGCCTGAACACCGACTGCATCCCTGACATCAGTGCCTGACCTCACTAATGCTATTGACTGAGCTGATTGAGCACAGATCCCCACAGCGATGCTCCAAAATCTAGTGGAAAGCCTTTCCAGAAGAGAGGAAGATAACATGGAAAATCTGGAATATGGACTAGATCTGGAATGGGCTGATCAAAAGCTGTAGCTGTAGGTGGATTTACTATTTTAAAATTCCCACTAGGTGTGAACGAGTGTGTGCTTGAGCCCTCATCCGGGGTGTATTCCCACCTCAGGATCCATCACCAACCTGAACACGTATTCACTGAAGATGAATGAATGAAATTTTAAATGGCTTTCACCTTCGGCGCTCCTTTCTGCAGCACTATAAGGTTATAACCATCCAAATGCATCTGTACGCAAAATCTCTGAGTAATTAAAATTGGAATAGACTTCTTAAAGGAATGACAGCAAATCAAATACACACACACACACACACACATGGCCTCTCTACATCCATGCAAGCTGCTCTCATATTGGCTTTGCAGCTCCCTCTCACAGCTTGCTTCTATCTCAGGCTTCTAACCTATCTAACAGACACTTCAAGTGCTACTTCAGCAACTCCCACTTTGTCTCTGATTATTACTTAAAGAAGAGACGGGGACATCCTGGTATGCAGGGAACTAATCCGGCAACTACAAAAGCCCATTAGTGAAACACACCAACTGTTCCTTATCTCTGATCCTCAAAGTGGAGTAATCATTCCACTGTCAGCTTTTCCCACTCTTAGTTCCTCTCTGCTCTCACACACACACACACACACACACACACACACACACACACACACGATCTACTCGTCCATCTCTCTCCCCCTCGACAATGTGCAACTCCAGTAGCGTCATAAAGCAAACCGTACATTCAGTATCTAGGCCACAGTTGGGAGTGACTCACATCCACTCCCCTCTGCAAACACGCACAGGAGTGTGTCCTTAAGATCAGCACTTTATCAGCGTGTCCTCCCCTAACCGGTACGCTGTCTGCAGACGTCCTCTAACTGTCCCTGACGTTTTTTATTTTCCACTGAACACTGATAGAAAGACAAAGGCAACTGATAAACAACTGGGTGTAGGTTACCCTACACATCAGTGAACACACACAATTCAATAATTTATATTTACATTTAGCAGAGTAACTTAAACACATTAAAACGAGAGGCTTTGAGAATAATGAAAGGGTTTAAACCTTCCTGAAAAGCAGGGGTTTTTTTCCCCCTCCCCAAACACAATGCGTCACAGGACAACTAGTTGGGAGTGCAAGTGTGTGTACACAACATGGTCTAATTACTGTTTGGGTGTCTCTCATCATGACTGATTTGTTGTCAGAAATCATTGCATTACCTTAATTACACCACAGCTAAAGCTTTAAACATGCACAGAAGTGGGTTTCCTTCCCACTAATCCAGCTGAAGACAGAGTACACTGTGTATACACCGATCAGCCATAACATTAAAAGCGCTGACAGGTGAAGTGAAGAACATTAATTCTCTCATCACAATAGCACCTGTCAAGGGGTGGGATACATCAGACAGAAAGTCAACAGTCTGTTCTTGAAGTTGACGGAAGCAGAAAAAATGGGCAAATGTAAGGATCTGAGAAACTTTGATGGCTAGATGACTGGATCAGAGCATCTCCAAAACAGCAGGTCTTGTGGGTTGTTCCTGGTACGCAGTGGTTAGTAACTACCAAAAGTGGTCCAAGGAAGGACAACCAGTGAACCAACGACAGGGTCATGGGCGCCCAAGGCTCACTGATGTGCGTGGGGAGAGAAGGCTAGCTCGTCTGGTCCGATCCCACAGAAGAGCTACTGTAGCACAAATTGCTGAAAAAGTTAATGCTGGCTGTGATAGAAAGGTGTCAGAACACACAGTGCATCACAGCTTGCTGCGTCGGAGTGCCCATGCTGACCTCTGTCCACTGCCAAAAGTGCCTACAGTGGGCATGTGAGCATCAGAACTGGACCATGGAGCAATAAAAGAAGGTGGACACGTTTTCATCTACATCATATGGGCGGCCGGATGCGTGTGCGTCGCTTACCTGGGGAAGAGACGGCACCAGGATGCACTATGTGAGGAAGGCAAGCTGGCAGAGGCAGTGTGATGCTCTGGGCAATGTTCCGCCGAGAAACTTTGGGTCCTAGCATTCATGCAGATGTTACTTTGGCACGTACCACATACCTAAACATTTCTGCAGACCAAGAACACTCCTTCATGGCAATGGTATTCCCTAATGACAGTGGCTTCTTTCAGCAGGATAGTGCACCCTGCCACACTGCAGAAATTGTTCAGGACTGGTTAGAGAAACATGACAAAAAGTTCAAGGTGTTGACTTGGCCCCCAAATTCCACAGATCTCAAGCCAGCCAAGCATCTGTGGGATGTGCTGGACAAACAGGTCCAATCCATGAAGGCTCCAACTCGCAACTTACAGGACTTAAAGGNTTAAAGGATCTGCTGCTAATGTCTTGGTGCCAGATACCACAGCACACCTTCAGAGGTCTTGTGGAGTCCATGCCTCGGCGGCTCAGAGCTGTTTTGGTGGCACAAGGAGAACCTACACAATATTAAGCAGGTGGTTTTAAAGTTATGGCTAATCGGTGTATATATGCGTGTGTTTGTGCGTGTACAAGGTTGTGTGTCTGAGCCACTCCAAATTATCAAACAGTGTGTGCACATCTAGGGTGCTACATATCATTACACTGTCAGTGTGTGAGATCGAGACGAGGCCATGCCACCTTGCTCAAGCAGAATTGCACGAGAGTGAGGGAATGAGTGTCTGTGTGTCTGTGTGTGTGTGTGTGTGTGTGTGTGTGTGTGTGTGTCTTACCTCATTGCCGTACATCATTAGGTGGTGTGTGGTAATGAGGGCTTTGAAAACCACCACCCAGCTGCTGTTGGCCGTCCGCTCGAACAGAGTGTCAGCCAGCTGGGGCACATTCACATTCATCTCATTGGTGCAGTGGATCAGGTCTGAAAGAAAGAAAAACCGCAACACGCTCAGCAGTGTCTCAGACATCCAGACACTCACCTCAATAATGCAGCAGCTCAGTTTCATTCACACTACCATCTTCAGACATGATCTGATTAGACTGTTCAAACATGCACCAACTTCAAGTTTCTTTAAATATTCAAAACACAGCTAAGTCCCTCCTTACACACAGACACACACCTATACACACACATATACACAGTGCTCTCAAGTGTCATGTAACACGCATCCATTTGAAATCTGTAGTGGGATATAAATAGCGTCACATGTCCTGTGCATATCCTTTCATGTATACTGCTTAGCATAAATGCTTCTCCAGAGTACATACAAAACAATGTTTATAATAATAAAAAAAAGACAGTCAAAACACCATCAGACTCGAGCCACAGCTGCATTTTAAATCTAAATAAATTCAGATTTGTAGACGTGAATCAGGTTTACCAGACCAATCACACGTCAGTTTTTATACTGTTCAGTATGCAGTGATTCTTGAGATCAAAAAATTAGGCCAAAAACAGCATGTAGGCTGATGGAGGCTGGACCTCACTAATCCCCGGAATCAACAAACGCTTTCTCTATTGTCTTCATAGAATACATTCAGACCCATGAGTGAACGCTGCCTTATTACAGCATAATCAGTGGTCACATCTCCATGGGAGTATCTACCAAGTTGGTGAGCAAATGTGACTACAGTCTGAACAAACAAACGGAATTTATGCAGAGTTCGAAGTAGGAAGCTGTAACTCGCAATTACATTTCTTACCTTCACATGTGCAAACTACAAAGTGGGGGAAAAACCATGGCCGCCTTCACGTGTGTCTTTTTTTTTTAGCAACAATCTAGTCAGCTAACTATGAGGAATGACGTATGTGATGAACTGTATAACTAGCGTTATAGAATTAACAAGCTAATTTGTCTGTATGTTGATTAATCAAAAGTAAATACAATAAAACTAATAAAAAAAAAGTGCTACTTTGAGCAGCCATGCTGATTTGATGTCAATTGCTGAACTTGTGGGTGAGGAGACCTTCCCAAGTTTCCAAGAAGGAATTCTGAGTTGAGGATGTTTTCTTTGGGTTTTCCTAGACGGAGGTCCGAAATTCCGAGTTACAAATTTTAGTCGAACGTGTCATTAGTCTTGAATTTCTAATCCACTAACACAGCTTAAGATTCAAACTACAAGAATAACAGGGGGGGGGGGGACTGATTTGCCCTCTTGTGGAAAAAAAGAAATTAAAAAATCATATCGTATTAAAATCATATTTAAGAGCAAGTGATAGACCATATATATTTAACACATAGTAGTGTAGTGCATTTATTCATTATTAATTTACAGTCTATTATCTGTACTCTTTGGAGACCATAAAAATTTTGGAATAGACTAGAATAATAGATATGTAATAATTCTTACATATCACTGTCGCAGTCACAGAAGCTGCTAGAGCAAAAATTCTGCACTGTATATTAGGGAAATGACAGCAGGTGAAAAGTCCCAAACTGGGCAGCGATTGCTCAATGGTTCTGCATTTCTGACCCAAAAAGGAAATCTAGGCTGGCAGTAAACAAATCAGAGTAATATGTCCGTAAAAACTGACATTTTCCTGATGATAATGTGAAGATAGTTAGAAAAGTGTCTTTACAACTCATTTTGTTTTCCAAATTTAACATAAGAGGAATCAGCAGTGCTGAATGTTTATTCAGATTAAGTATTTACTGCAATACCATCTCAGTCATTAGGAATTTGCCTCAGTGGCAGTGACACAAGGACAGCAAACATTTGCAAATGGTTTATTTTCAACAGAATGTACAGTGAATTCCACCTCCTATCTTTACTCATCATGGTTGAAGGTTAGCAGTGCGGCTAAGACAAGAGCAAACATTCAGGATGAACAAATAAACAAATGAAACCTTCTCACTGCGAATCCGGATTAAGGTTAAGCGTTCACATGCAAGACTGCGGCTCAGCTCTGGGCTTGTACTGCATCCGAGAGGTGAAGGAGTAAATGGAAGAGACAGAGAGAAGCTAACTGGACACACAGTCAGTCATGGAGTCACCGCAGTGCCGTGTCATGTTTCCTTGCTGCTGCACATTAATTGCACAAGCCTTCACAAACTGCGTGAAATTCAGAGCGTGCTTTCCTAATCATGATCGTTTAGAGCTCCCTTAGTGGAAGCTGCTTCTTTCCTTCTGCATCCATTTTCCGAAAAAGAAAATATTGCCCCTCTCTCTCTCTCTCTCTCACACACACACACACACACACACACACACACACACACACACACACACACACATGCCCAAAGGAATGAATGGTGTGTGTTTTGTTTTAACGAAGAGACTCAAACTAGCACAGCTCCCGAGTGGAGATATGACTGATCACGGCTTTCACCCAGAAAAGAGCGCACGCCTCTATACAGGCTAACGTATAAAAATAAAGGTGGACCTGTAGAGAACGTGTACAACACATGTGGCCTGTAAAACACACCAACACAACACACTCCAGCTGTTTGAGGAAACAGAAGGTTGGTAGACCATTACACAGCCTGTGAACATTTATGCAATTCTGGAAGCTGCACTAAATTGGCTTGCGGATGTGTGTGTGTTTCATTTATACGCCTGTATTTACAGGTTATTCAATAAAATGTAGCCTACTCCGCTCCTCCAGCCTCTCCCTGTTGCTTTCTTTGACACGTGAAGAAGAGTTGATTGGTTCCATGGGGAGAGAGACAGACAGAGAGAGAGAGAGAGAGAGGGAGAGAGTATAAAGGACGTGCTGATTTAATAAGACAAAGTAGCACACACTTGCACGTTACTGATCTCACAGTGTGTCGTCTTAAACACGAGACCAGTGACAAGGAGAGAGAGAGAGAGAGAGTGAGAGAGAGACATGTTTTCTGTGTTACACTCACTCCAGCATTGTAGGCTGTAGATGTGGTGATGCATGACTGATTTCCCCCCAACCTTCATCCTCCTCCTCCTCTTTTTCCCCTGGACAAAACCTTGATGTACTGCACAAATGCATGCGATTCTGATTTGCTCCATCTCTCTCTCTCTGTCTCTCTCTCTCTCTGTCTCTCTCTCTCTCTGTCTCTCTCTCTCACACACACACACACACACACACACACACACACACACACACACACACTTGCAAGCTGTGCATTTCACAGCACCCACAAATATCCACTCAGCCCCTGTTCTATAAAGGAAAGCAGGCACACGGAGTCGTAGTTGAATTTATACACGGCTCGCTTTTAGAGATGCCTTCCCCACATAGCACACTGAGCATGCCAGTCTGCATGGGTTTAAAGGGTGTGTGTTACAGTGCACACAGAAGCTGGTGGAAGCTGAAGTGTCATGTCAGAAAGCTGTACACAGACAGAGCACGACCCCTGAGGTCATCACCTTCACTGTGTTTCAGTGGCCCGCAGTGTGCAGCTGTGCAAGAGAGGGCCATTGTTGGGCCACACAGAGAAGCTGTTCGGAGCCGTCGGTGCCCGACTGCTCCTGTTACTAGACATAAGGAAGGTTTCCACACCCAGCGAGCTCTGCCCTCATTCTGCTCCTGGCTACATTTCACAATAATCTGTTTTTGCAGCTCCTTTTATAACCCCTAGGGAAAAGTACTGGGAGAGTTTGAGATGATTGGAAACCAGCAGAGATGATCTGATAGACACAAAAAAAAATATCAGTTACAGAAAACATATTGGTTCAATATTACAATTCAACAAACATTAAATGCTGATACGGCTGAAATCAAACCCGGAGGAGTTGGTGTTTTTTTTTTTTTTTTTTTGCTTTCACACACGTAGATGTTAACTTTGAGATGGCCGACAGCGCCAGTACTCATGTTCCACATAACAGCACGAGTGTTCGCAGAGATATCCATGTAAATATGAATCATCTCCATCAGTACACATTGTCACATTGGCACATGCAGTGACTGAAGATAAGCAAATCTCATGCTGGTCTGTGTGTGCTTGTGTATATGCAGTGCTGAGTGTGTTGAAACCCTGGTGTGGTTTGTTTTGGCAGGTAAGGAAACAGTAATCATGCTGGAGTGCGGAACAAAACAACCGGTCTGTGTGAGGTGGTCTCGATCAGTGAGAAAGCGATTCAGCCCAACTGCTGGAAGTGAAGCAAACATGGCGTGTATTCTGGGTTACAGGCAGCATTTTTCTGTAGACATGAGCTGCTAAAACTGAGCTCCGAGGCACAAACCGAGCCAAAGAACAGGGCTATAGTGCTGCAGAAATGCCATGAATATTAGGACTGGCAAAAATAAATAAATAAATAAATAAATAATACTGAATGTGATATACAAAATGCTTTAAGCTGGTTATTTCTATAAATATCTACTTGTTTATTTAGACTGATTGCCGATTCTTTTTACTCCTTACTTCTACAAACAGCCTGGAAGATTAAGCTGTATCCTTAGCAACAGTTTATTAAGTTTCTGGGAAAACCCCTTGTTTGTGTTTGGATGCACATGCTCTCAGTCATTTAGACACTCTACTCTACAGGCCCATGGAAATCCTGGGGGCGGAGCTTCTTGAACATGCGTGTGAATCATTCAAATAAATATGGAACCCACCTAACTGTTAGAGACCTGACCTTGAGGGGAAGAGCGAAAGGGAAAAATTATCTAATGCACCTTTAACCTTTAGCAAACACTTTTAGCAAACCAAAAGCCTCAGATTCTCTGACTCTGCATCAGCAAACAGGTGTGAAAGCGCCCTTTATTAATTGGTAAAATTCAAGTGTTACGTGTTGAGCACGACAGCTGGGTTCACAATCATGCTTCCCGATTAGTGCACTGCCAACGTTCTTCAACAGAAGGAAACCCAGTGGAACCAGAGACACGTTCAGATCATCCACTCCTCACAGTAAGAGCATCACACAAAAAGAAATGCACACCGAAGCACTGAAACACCACGATGTCTGGACAACACGTGAAATTCCACAGAGTGCATCAAATCTCAGCGGTGTGTGAGCTGGACGGTCGGGTTGAGCAATGTGAAGAAAAGGAAAGTCCGTGATGCAGAGTCTCTGAAGAGATAATCGGCACCTGTTCCAGCTGTTAGCCACTGACCTCTGGAACCGTGACTAATCATCACTAATTAATCACTAAGCAGAAGTCAGGCCCATGTGCACCAATAAACATGATACAAGAAAAAAAAATCTATTGAAGATTTCTACATTCCAATATTACCAGCACATCCAGTGCCAGATGTGAAACCTCCCTCTTGCAGCTGTGGTCATCTACCAGTGTTTATCTACACAACACAAATTAGGGCTGAAAATGAAAGAGGTGGAGTTAAAGGTTTCTATAACAGTTCTGCTTTATCCTTTAAATTTCTTTTATACCTTCCTTACAATTGCCCTACCTTTATAATCATTCTGGTTTTAAGCACAGTGCTGTTGTCATGTTAACTTAACCCTGGAGCTGAAAATAAACCCTTCAGACTTCAGGCTGTTCATCTGCTGAATTCAGTTCGATTCTATTATATAAAGTGCTTTTAACAACAGACAGTAGCAAAGAAAAACTCCCTGAAACTACATGAGGAAGAAGCCTTGAAAGGAACCAGACTTGAAAGGGAACACATGCTCTTCTGGGTGAGAGTACAATTTTTAAATCAATACTGCACACAAGTGTAGAGTAAAGACAAACAGTACTACTTGTGTACTGCATCCATGATTTAATTCAATTCTCTGAAAAGCTGAACGAAGAAAAATTGACTGAAAAGTCTCTTTTTTTATTATTTCAGTAAACAACACAAAACAATGTGAATTTTTGTCTGCATAAAACTACAAATATGCTACAAAGAGTGATTTAATATTGTAAATAAAATGTACTACAGGTTCACTATATCTTAAAAATAAACACATTTACATATTCTCCCAAAAACTTTGAATTATTAAAAAAAAAAAAAAAAAAAGTTTCTGATCTGGGGACTTTGAAAATGAGCAACTGAAACATAATAGGCTCCAGAACAGAAATAGAGCTCCAAAGACGGCTAAAATGCCAGATTTCCTTAGCCTCTTTCTCAGACAAGGTATATTGTGTTATACTGTGTGACAATATGTCGTTACACCCTTGGTATGAGCAGATTTTGAATAAGACTCATTGGGTGAGGCAGTCATTTTCCATCTCTGCAGCACCCATGTGAAATTATCCACTGAAGCAAGGTGTCTGGGTAACCACAACCTAGAAAAAGGAAACAAATCCTAACAGTTTGCTGCTAGTTTGTGGGTTAGTCTGTTTAATGGTAGTGACTGTGGCTCAAAGGGATTTCATTCTTTTGTCTATTGGGCAACTGAATGGTCAGATACAAATTAATTTAACCAAGAGCAATGCATCTCCTCAGTCTGAACCGAGACAACACCCCTGCAGCAGGTAACAATTACATGTGCTATTTCTTGAGCTAGAGTTATATGCTTTTCCTGGATAATCCTTTAGTCATCACCAAGCAACCGATAATCCCAGCCTGGGATCTCGTAGTAAACGAATGTGACTACAGATCAAAACAAGCGTGCATATAACAGCTCAACTTAGCTCTCGACAGCAATCAATTCTTACGCATGATGTCAAGACAGTCAAGGTTCCTCCAACACTACAGGATTGTGATCTGTTAATACCGAACGAGTTTCAAATTTACAACTTAAGTGAAAATGGTTCCAACTAGACTAAGGACTTGCTAAGTATCTTTGAACTAAACGCAGCATGAAAGTGCCAACAGACTCCAGCTAAACAGCAAGAAAGACAAGACAAACTAAATCATTTGCAAGACTCTGACTTCTGCTCCCACTCTTTCTGGGCTGCGCTGTGGTGCTGGAAATAAAAAGCAGATTCCCGACCTGCAGATGAGCCGTGCGAGAAGAGAAAAAGCGTTTGGGTTTAATGAGTGCATTGACGAAGCAGCTGCCTGCTCTACACATTTTTGAAGGTGATGCCAAAGAGAAAGTCTTTCCAAAAGCAAGCCTGCTTCCTCACTGCTTTGAGAACAGCCGCAGAACCACAGATGGCTTAAAATAGCACCAGTCGTCTTTTTGAGAGTTTTTTTTTTTTGCCGTCTATCTCCCCCTCCCTTCTCCTATCGCTGATTTGGGTGGGTGTGTGCGCGTGTGAGCATGGCTTTCACTAGATGAGAGCTGTGCTTTCAGACCTGAGATCACTTTTGTGGTTAGTTTTCTCATAGCTAGGACGCAGGTTTAAGTAGGTCGGCGCAAAAAAAAAGCGGTGCAAATGCGATGACGAGGGCTTTTTTGGGTGAACGGTCGGGGTGAGATTCCTGTACAGTGAGCTCAGCGTCGCGGCTCTGCGCCTCGAACCAAAACCATTCCCCAAATCCCAATCCCACATCACTGCCACTCTTTCTCCCTCTAGATCCATCTTTTCCCTTTTTTTTTTTTTTACCCCTCTTCCATCCATCTTTACGAAACCTCCGGCTGAAAAGCATAATTGCTTTTCTTGTTTGAAATCAACTCGGTTTATTAACAGTGCAGTAATATCTCAATTTGCTGAGGATTTGGAGATCAGTTAGCATTACACGACAAGCATCTTAACATTCGCCTACAGTCTCTTCAGCTCACACGAGCTGCTTTTCAAAATGTTTAATTAGAGATGTAAGCAATTATTCTGGCAATCCCCTAAAAACAAATGAAGTAAAGAATGAATTACGCTGCCCTGCATAAGTATTCACCCCCCTGACCATTTCCACAGTTTGTAATGTCACAACATGAAACTGAAATTGAGATTTTCAAATCATTTGATTTACAAAATATGTCTAACGTATGACTATGAATTCACAGTGCTGTCAAATTCTCGAACCTGAGGGTGTGGATTCATTTTCTGTAACAGCTTTGACGCTAGTCCCAGCTGTAATTCAAATGAGGTTTATATTAACGCACTCGTCCTACTGTTATCATTCCTATCGCAACTGCTCTTTAACGGAGACTTATAGGGCGGCCACGGCACATCATCTAAGACTAGGGAGTTGAAAAAAAAGTGTTATTGAAGAAGAAAAATGTCTAATTGTTGACGAGAATTTGACGAGAGTTTGAGACGTTGAACATTTATGAAAGAAGTTTCCAGTGTCAGCGTCTTGCAACAATCAGTAAATCTTTCCATCAATCTTCCATCGTCTTTACAGCAAAGAAGTGTGTGGTTTCTAGGTAACATGACAAGCTGTGTTATTGTCTTATTACTGTCAAGAGAGAGAGAAGGAAAAAAAAAAAAAAAGACAGGGTGATGAGTGACAGCATGTAAGCGATAACAGGAACTAATCGGTCTTGTGGAAATTCCATAACATTACAAGTAACCATAAATCACTGACAAATACCACTGACACTGCTGTGGTGTAAGAGGTATACGACACTTCAGGGTGCACCGTTATTAGAAAATCAGCAGCTTTGGAGCGATAGCGGTAAATCTACTTCACACCGGGACACAGAACACCATCTCAGAGTGGATTATTTTCCTATAACAGCCTGCGCCAAGCATGTTCTATTCCTTACTCTCGGCACAAAGGAATAAAACAAAAAAGAGCAGACATTTATTGGTTGCATAAGTATTCACCTCCGTGTGTCATGTGGCCAATAGCGTTGCCTTGCAGCTGTAATTGCAGCCATCGAAGATACATCAGCTTTGCACATCTGGATCCACGTGTTTCGCTCTTGCAAGGCATGATTTACAAGATCACTGTGTCACTGTCAGTGCTTCAACCTACCTGCTTCTTGCTACGATTTTTATAAATCGTGCTTCAGGCGACATATTTTATTACAATGAATTATCCACTACGAGCGGTTTCATTTTGCTGAAGAGATGTTGCAAACGTTATTAAGAAACAGGACCTGCTCACTCTGTATTTGTGTTATTAAAAGAAGCCGTTGTGAGAATGACGCTAATTAAACAGACGTCATTCCACCCTCTCAAAGCAGCAAACAAACTAAAGAGGTATTCGGCCTTTCTTAATGATAGACACGTCAGTAAGAAAATTCTCGCCAATGATGTCGACTAATCGCTCTACATTTAATGAGCCTTTACTGTAGCCAGACCTCTAACGCAGACACTTTCAGCAGGATGCGCGCTGACTGAAAAAGGGATTTCAGGAAGCACAAAACAAGCCAAATCCCTGTGCCACTATAAATACCCGGCACACAGAGCATGTGAGATTCAGAAGCTGTCAGTTCCACACACACACACACACACACACACACACACACACACACACACGACTCAGAGGCAAGACTGAGACGTCTTCACACTGATCAGAGAGCCTTACTGTGCGATGAAGATGAGGATTTAAGTAGAGAAAGCAGGTCTGGGGTCAGTGTAAAACGCTGTACTGTGCATAAGGGAGGTCAGGGAGCAACATCTGTGTGTTGAGTCAGTGAAAATCTCAGCACTGTTTGTTCTAACAGGAAAGCACGAGCTCGCTGTGGGGGAAAACAGCAGCGTCTGACATTCTGATGAATCGACAGAAGGAGCATTTGAGATATCAGCAACACGGATGCGTTCGTGTTTGTTCAATGGGAGATTGATCAGGTACAACCCAATTCAAGCAGATGCCTTCAGCACGCATCGAGCAAGCTGACCAGCCATTAGTCAGACGAGAGCATGCTCGATGAAATCACATTCAAGTCCTTACAACTTAACTGTGCAATTATTTTTGAGAGATTTCCCCTAGTTGATGCATTCGGCAATAAAATCAAGACAAATTGCAGCAGGGCGGCTGAGTGAAAGAACCAGAATTCAAAAAAAATTATTTCCACACATTTCATTCTGTAAGCAGTGCAGGGTTTATTTCTAGGCTATTTTCAGGAACATGGTGATTTACTGTGAATTTCTGTGTAAAAAAGGAAGTGCGTGTGCTACTGGTAGTGTCTTGCTCCACATCTACAGCAACACTGCTTTAGCAACATTGCCTTAATGTTACAATCACATCCGAAGTAATCAAGTGAGCCCCTCGACATGACTGTTAAACCACAAAACAAAACAGAGACCGAAAAAGGATGTGATACTGAACTGAATGCACAACTCACACCGCCTAGATGCTGCTCATTTGTCTGTTTTTTCTTTTCCTCGGTGAGAACTGAGGCGTTGTCTGTGGCTCTGACGGCACAGGAGGACAGTATTAGTGCAGTTACAATGCAGTTTAAAAGGACAAGCATTTCAACAGCATTTCAGTTTCGGCTCGGATAGACAGAGACCTACGAGATGACGCGCATGTTGGGGTTGATGGAGGAACTGGCATGAAATTTGAAGCTTTTGGAACCGGTACAGTGTACAGACGAGAAGCTGAGAGAGAGAGAGAGAGAGAGAGAGAGAGAGAGAGAGCTGGACAGTCTAAAGGACTAAAGCCCTGCTGCATCTCTCTCTTTCGGAAGAGATGAAGCGAGGTAGTCACATGGCATTGTGGACAATCCAGGAGACTGGTAGTCGGAAAACAGACCAACATGTCGATGAAAGAAGTTTAAACCAAAAAGTCAGCTCAGAATTTCATCATCAAATAAGGCTTTTTTTGCACAACTGAAAATCACACATTCGTTATGAATATTTATATGCAAGTCATTCTAGGTGGATTTTTCCCAATTAGTAATAACTAGTAACAAACACTACCACAGGTGCACACAGCTGAAGTGAGATATTACAATGAATGGACACACACACACACACACACACACACACACACACACACACACACACACACACACACGTCACGTCCCGTCCCCATGAATGTCTCCTTCTGCACTATGAAAGCGAAACTGTGGTCCTTCACAGTGAGGAAGTGTTTGTTGGAGGTATTAGTGACTCGCTGATGTGGTTAATGGTGTGACTGACCTGATCTTCACGCCTTCACACTGCAGCCGTACAGGCTCCCAAGCTAAAGAATAACAAACATTTGTGCAGAAAAGCACAGTGAGGTTAATAAGAGACTAACATTAATCACTACATCTGCGACTGAACACTGGAGTCAAAAGAACTCGAAAGATTTCAGCTTACTCAGGCCAAAAGCTTGATTTCTAAATGGCTCATTCTGATGATTTGAGTTAAATTTGTTTTTTTTAAAACATAGTTATTCTCAACTACGACTGGTCAGGTGCTTCCCACCCCGGGAAAGCCTTCAGGACAGGGGCGTGCTATAATTCATGGTAAAATGACAACATGACTGTGGGGGGTTTTTTCGTCTGACTGGAATGACTGTTTATAGCTGCTATAAAGTAAGTGATAACAGGAGCAAACTTGTCTTGTGGACATTCCACAACATAAATATAAATGGGCAAAAATTGCAACGTCTCATTCTTTAATTGTAAAAACTGTAGTCACTGGCAAAACTGCAGTGCTATACAAGGGATAAAACACTTTATGATATGCTGTTTTAGGAAAATAATCACGTCTGGGTTAGTATCAGGAACTCTGCTCAGTTATTAAGAGGACGGCATATGGGATCAGTAGCAGGTAGCAGCCGATACTCAGAGTCTGATGCTTGGTATTGTATCAAAAATGGAATCTGTACACCCTTAGATTTTCACTTTACTTCAAAATGGAGGTTTTTCTACATAAATCACCTTGTGCAAAATCTTTCTACCAGAGAGGTAATGTATCAAAACCACATTAAAGCAAAGTCAAACGGTGACACCAAGTCCATGATATACACTCAACTGTGAATTCTGGATACCGACACACCACTAAGACCAGGGTGATCTGATGATATAAAATAAATAACACAATAAACTGCATCATACATCAGTACTTTTTAGTAACATTAATAGCAAACAAGTTCCTCAAATGTGACATTTTCCGTGCAGTGGTTCGTGCCATATTCTGTATCGAGACATGACATTTAGTGCTCAGTGACTGTGGCGCTCAGCTTGCCATGATGTTTTAGACCCCTTAAGCAAGTTGCACTTGCATGAGTCTAAGTTTCCAGAAGCCAATCACTGAGCTCCCCTGCTTCCCAATCACTGATCATCGTTACTCCCCGATGACCAAACACCGATCTCCGTTACTCCCCGATGGCCAATCACCGATCTCCGTTACTCCCCGATGGCCAATCACCGATCTTCGTTACTCCCCGATGGCCAATCACCGATCTCCGTTACTTCCCGATGGCCAATCACCGATCTCCGTTACTCCCCGATGACCAAACACTGATCTCCGTTACTCCCCGATGACCAAACACTGATCTCCGTTACTTCCCAATGACCAAACACTGATCTCCGTTACTTCCCGATGACCAAACACTGATCTCCGTTACTTCCCGATGACCAATCGCTGATCGCCGTTACTCCCCGATGACCAATCGCTGATCGCCGTTACTCCCCGATGACCAATCGCTGATCGCCGTTACTCCCCGATGACCAATCACTGATCACCGTTACTCCCCAATGACCACTCACTGATCGCCGTTACTCCCCAATGACCACTCACTGATCACTGTTGCCTCCCAATGACTGATCACTGATCACCGTTGATCCCACGCACACACTTCTTTGTTCTTCATTTCAAACTCTCTTCTTGGCAAAATTTACAAGTAATAAAAGTGCATTATTTCCTTCAAAACCTCTTCCTTCATGTCTGTTTCCTAACTACTCACTTGCACTGCTTATTTTTCTCTGCATTCTTGACAGAAATTATAATATTTTGTAAATAAATAAATAGTTAGTTTGTGGTGCCATTAGAAAAGACTTCTTTCTATATGAAAGAAGTAATATTTTTATCTTCTATTCTGTTCTTTGTGTCTCCAGAAAGTCTTCCTTATTCATGGAACACGTGTAGGCGTGTAAATGATCGTGACGATTCAATGAATCTGCAAAATAGCATATGACGTCTTCTGGCAACTTCTGAGCATTCGTTATCTGCCTCGCCCTAAAAAGAGTTAACCAAAATATTATCGGTGTTGCTATCTCACCTATCACTATCTAACCGGCATGTTACAGGTGAGCTGGTGCTCTAACAATCTGTCCTACCTCATCAAACTGCCCTTCCATAGCTCGCATTTACAGTGTGTTCATAAAACAAAATCAGATGTATTTTCTGCTATTTTGTCTACTTTATCACAGCAACCTTATCAGAAAATGGCCCAGTGTGAAACTCCAGTCTGTGTATTTTGCGCATTGCTGTCTCACAGATCCAGGCTCTCCAGTTCGATCTCAAGCTTGCGTTCACTCTCTGTGCTTAAGGTATGCTCTAGGTTCTCCAGATTCCTCCCACTGCCCAAAAACATGCAGGTATGTGGACGGGCAAGTCTAAAACCACTCCTAGCGTGTGATGCCCTGCGATGGACCCGTGTCCCATCCGGGGCGACCGGTGAACTGCGCCTAGTGTTAAGTGGACTAGCTCCAGAAAATGTCTGCAGCATTAAACTGTATGAAGAGGTATTAGATTATGGATTAAGTGAAGTGCGCATGCGCAGAAACCTTTGGAAGAACACCGGTCAGTAGGTCAACACCTGCTAGCCAGGTCAGGGGTGAGGGTCTGAGCTGTGTGCGCGCGCGCGTGAGAGAGAGAGAGAGAGAGAGAGAGAGAGAGAGAGAAGTGAGGAGGCTGGGGATACTCACAGTCCAGGTGTTTCTTCTTGGGGCCGCTCACTTCATGAGTCGTGGCCTTACACACGGCTTTGTTGATGCTGGAGCCGGTCATGCTGTGCTGCGCCGCCGCGATGCGGTCCGTGATGCTCTGTCCCGACATGCTTCACCTCAACACTGACTACTGATCAGCTGGACGAGTCTCTCTCTCTCTCTCTCTAATCCAGATAGCGTAACGGCTCACTAATATGAGCGGATTTAGCAAAACTTCGAGTCAGTAAAGTGACTGCTTATATAGACTTTAAGATATTTGTTTTTAAAAACCCACAAGATTAGCTAAATACTAAACCAGTCACCCTTGATCGTGTATTTCGCCGTAATATAAAAGAATCTAGCTACCTATCTAGTACAAATATCAGGCCAAGTGTCCGTGTTACACCCGGATGAACTGAATGACTGAGCTGATGTTAGCTAATGTAACCATAACAGCGCTCGCCCCGAGCACAGGACCTAATGGTGAAATCTGAGCATATAGGAAGATTGCAAAATGACATAGCTAGCTATCCGTCCTGCCAGGTCAGAAAAAGAGAAAGAGATAGGGAGGAAAATGCCACGTACCCCAAGAAAAGACGGAAAGTGCTTCCACAAGTCTGTCCTTTGACTCGAATTAGTGAGGATTTAAGGATTCAGTATTTACCTGCGAGTGTTTGCTGAGCTAGCAAGTCGCTTCCTGACCACAGGAATGCACAGAGACCTGTAACTAGCAAGTTGTTAGCTCGCTGTAATAATGCCGGATTAAAGGGAACTAGTTAGTTTAGCTAGTTAACAGGTTCCAGTTAACAGCAGCTACCCGGCTAATCTCTCGTCTTCCCCCGGGTCTCTTAACTCTGTTCAAACTCTTCCTGCTAGCTACTATGCTATCTTCAAACCCTCGCTGACGTGAATGACAGCTAACCTGTAACGAGCACACACGGAGATCAGAAGTGAAAGTGGAAATCTTGTGTTGAGTTGGAACCTGAATCAGCCGCTCAAACCTAACATCCAACCTGCATGTGTGAAAGGAAGTCCACTAGTCCAGCTGTAGGACCACCACGAGGAAAAAAAAAAGTAGGCTTTTTCCGTCCTGGATCAATAGGTGGAGAAATTCCGGCAGGGAGTGTGTTCTATCAGCCCCCTCCAACGGCGTTCCTCCACTCGCCTTCGCTTTATTCCGGTTTGTGAAGAGCAGCTCCGGACAAAATGGCTGCGCACAAATCAGGTGATCACGAAGAGCGCTGATTGGACAGGAGCTGTGAGCGCTGATTGGACAGGAGCTGTGAGCACTGATTGGACAGAAGCAGTCAGCGCTGATTGGACAGAAGCAGTGAGCGCTGATTGGACAAGAGCAGAGTGCGCTCTGATTGGATATAAGCAGAAAATTGTGTGTAGACACAATTGCGCGTTAAAGTTCATTTTAAGGTGTATTAAGCATTAAAAACCGTAAATCCAGGTAGAATAATAATAGTTTTAACTACATTATTAGTTGTTAGTTATAAATTAGTAGTTTTATCATTAATGAAAAGGCCAGTATTTACAAATAATATTAAAGTTGTAAACCTCAGTCTTCCAAACGATATGATACGATTTTGATTATTAAGAGAACGATTCGATACTTGACGATACCACCTAATCTGCTAGGACACGATATGATATGATTTTGATTATTTAGATGATTCATCATTTGACAATACCACTGAATCGTGAATCTGCTACAACACGATATGATACGATTTAACAGTCTTCAAATGATGTGTGACCAACTTTGTACAAAATCTGGAGTAAACCTACTAGTAATTTGTTAATGATGATGACAGAGATGACAGTTTATTGCTAGCCTATTTATACATCAGCTTAAAAATAGGAATTTGAATATGTCATTTTGGATAATAAATTTATAATCAATTATAATCAAGTTTATGATTGTTGCCTTTTAAATTGATGCATCAATCCAAATTAACCAATATTTACATCCCTATTATTCATTTTATTAATCTTCAGTTTATTTATCCAGATCAGGGACACAGTGGGTCTCAGAAACACTGGGCATGAGATGCACAGGGAATACACCACGGCTAGGTCCATCACAGGGCACAATACATGCATTCATTCACACGTATTGGGCAATTTAGCAAGCTACATACTGCCATGTTGTTGGGAGGTTGGAGGAAACTGAAGAGCCCAGAAGAAACCAACATGGACATGGGGAGATGTGAAACTCAGCACGGACATTAACCTGAGCTCAGCATCGAAACAGGAAACTGTGAGGCAGCAATGCTACCTCCTTTGCCAACATGTCACCTCATTAATAAACATGAATATGCAGATTGAAAATAAACTAATGTCCTCCTGCCATCCTGTGTAGCCTAATATAATACTGTCTCTATATACCATGGATACTGTCTATATTAGTAAAAATTGGCAAGTGGACAAGTAGACAAAAGCAGAATTGCAGTATCAGACCAGAAGGTTATTTTTGTAATCATGTTCTACAACCAAGTGGAAGACCACCAGAGTGGAAAGGAAGTCTTGATCACCTTAAAAAAACGGTAAACGAGTAAAGGAACGGTTTATAATTATCGTTTCATAAGTGGATGTGACTATGACTTCACATGTGTAGCCTATAAAAGGCCTCTCTTCATCAGGCTCCTTCGCTGGCCATGGTACTCAGTACCCAGTCAGTCATCCACTCAGTCGTAGAATCATGATTACATACATAACCTTCTATTCTGTTTCCATTTGTTCTGGACCACCAGGCTGGTTGTCACAAGGTTTAGTAATATGTCCTGATGGCAGTCTTTTCCTAACAATAGCCTGACTCAAAAATAGTGCCATCATTTTATTGAGACTCAGAATCACTCAGTGTGTTGATATTATGCTATGTTGTGCCTAAGAATCACTCTTGAGCCTATGTTTGAGGGTGAGGATCAATCAAATTCATACCAGAGCACATGGATGGCAAAGCAGCAACATTCAGTCTGTAAAATCTGGCAAACACGGATGATAAACTCCAGCCAAATAACAACTCAAGTGTCATAAGCAGTTTGGATACTGCAGGCTCACGTAATACTGTTGTGTGTTTGTGTTTTTGTGCATTCTTGGTGTGTCTATTTTATATTTTTATAGGTTTTTACTCAGATTGTATATAATTACTATTATAAGTATTATGTCTCCTATCCTTTGCTGCTGTAACAATGCAAATTTCCCC
>CM074948.1:8046536-8059326 GCA_037577455.1 Pangasius macronema | reverse complement strand
CATAATTCTACTATGCAAACAACTACTTACCTGTGAGATTCATGCTATCACTTCCACATACTTGTATTTATATCCTGCTATCCTGTTATCCTGCTATGCTGAGCCAAGGCAACGTAATCTCGTTCTGTATACATCTGCTGTATATTAGAATGACAATAAAGTCTGTCTAAGTCTAAGTCTAAGTCTTACTCAGTTTACAGAACAGCAGGACAGCATAAGTGTGTGCTAAGCTGAATAAAAAATAGACATAAGTAAGTACATCTATATAAGTACATCTCTATAAGTACATCTGGTTATACTCTTTTTTGAGTAAGAAATGAGCATGTGTCAACATTTAAAAAAGTAATACATAACATCAGGGGGAAAAAAATATATTTACTAATACTATTCTGTCTAAGTCAAGCCAGAACACTGAACATGGTTAAAATAATTTTTAAAATTTATTTTATTCTGAAAAGAACACTTATGACATCTTATTGGGTGACCTTGCTTTCCTACTGTGTGGTATAATGTAAACGTGCATTTATCCTCCCAGTGTAAGGAAGTGGTTAGGGTGATCTACAAAACCACAACTATACTGTAGTGGCTCTGCTTCTATAGACCACGCTCTCGTACAGATTGATAATAGAGCAGCTCCATCTAGGGGCAAATAGATTGAACTATTTCCATGGCAACTGCCCCATCATGGCAACTGTTGCTGCAGGCCACAATTTACCTCATCAGAGTTCAGTGTCAATCAAACAAGAGGATGAAATATCACAAATATCTGTTTTAGCACTCGTGCTGCAAATCATGCTCATAATAACCACTGCCACATGATTAGTACAGTTTTTATTTATTGCATTTGTTTTTAACAGCATGAACAACATAGGCTCTGTAACATCCCAGACAAAGAATAGCAGCACTTCTGCTTTTGAATAAAACCAAACAGCTGGAATCGGAAATGGAATTGCTTTTGGTCAAACTGTTACAATGCATCAAGGCATGCTGATGTGTTACTGCAATGACGTCTGTGGGCTGCAGAGGCTCAGCAGATAGCATTCTGTGCTTGTGTCTGGAAGCTTGCCGGAGAGCCGCTAGTGGACCCTCGAGCAAAACCCTTAACCATCAAATGTCCAGCTTCTGCTAGGACTGTATTGTAAGTTGCTTTGGATGAAGGTAAAATGTAAAATGGTCTGTCACTGCTACCATATCAGATTAATCAATCAGATTGACAACTAGCTCCACTGAAAAGAAAACAATTTGAAAATCAAATGCATACAGCAGATACCTCCAGCTCTAACACACATACCCACACACAATTTTTACTACCCTTGAAAGGACCTTCCAATGCCATAATTATTAATGCAGCTAATTAATGCTATGCCTATAGCCAAGCCTAAAGCGAACCTTAACCTCAGTAACCAAATCAAATATTTTGGCTTTTTTAGGGTTTTTTGTTTGTTTGTTTTTGCTTTTTAAATTAAGATCTGACCACACACACACACACACACACACACACACACACACACACACACACACACACACACCAAACTCCACACAGACTTTTATTTTCTTGCCCCTCACATAACACACACACATACTGTACATAGTAGCATCCAGTGTAGGTGTTGCACAGTAAATTCATGTAAAAGTGTGTGTATCATGTCTGTATACAAGATACTGCTCATGATTGGAGGAAAATTCTCTGAGCTGGAAATGCTGGAAAGCAGAGCAAATGGGCATATTGGTTCTTCAAACTGTACTGGTTCGATTTAATTTAACTGAATAGACTTTATTTGTCTTGATGAACAATCCAACCATTTGTTGCTTACAATAGCCCAGTTGTGCCAGTGCAAACAAAAAAAAGCAATCTTCAGCCACTTAAACATCTTGAGTGACATTTGGAGGGAGAATTGTGCAAAATTTGTTTTTGGTTAAAACCTTTCTTTATGATTAATTTCATTTAAGGTAGATTTAGCAATTCTGACAGAAGTTGGCTAAAGCTATGTTGCTTTAAATATTAGAATCCTGTCCAATGTTCAGCATTGCCCTTGAAAGCCATAATACAAAAAAAAAAATCATGTCCAAGTTAAAATGTTAAGTGCTGAATGTTCTGCTGGGGGGTTGGGGTCTATCTATCTATCTTGCAAGGGTTCTTTGCTTTGTCTGTTTGAGCGAACCCTTAATGGTTGGCTGTAGACCTGTACAACAGTTGGTTTTCCTTTCAGAAAATGTAGAATCCATTTAATGATCCATTGAGCCATTAACCATCCAAAGATTTTTTTTTCTAATAGAGTAGCCATAAATAGAAGGCGAGACAGACAAGACAATTCTTCCAAAGTGGAGATGATGCTAAGCGAGCTTTATAAATGACATCAAGTCAGACCAGACATAATTAAGGCACATTATATGACATTAACATGCTAAAACAATCTTATCTCTTAACAAACCAGTGTTAAGAGTTGCTGATGTGTATTCTTTCATGCAAATTCTGAGTATGGGTCACCATACTTGGCCACACGTCATTTCACTTCACTTCTTCTTTTTTCTGATGTGATGTTAGCTTAAAACACAATCTACATGAATGAGTAAAGCAGGGTAACAAAGTGCTATTAGCCGAACATGATTTGGCCAATTAGCCATTAGCCTATCTTTCTTTTCACTTTGCCAATTTGCCAGTTCCAAGAGGAGGCAGAATGTAAGCTTTTATTTCCAGGACCAGCACAGCGTAAGTAATTAAATGTGTCTTCTCTTCAGGGCTGTTAGAGTGAGAGAACAGTGAAAGTGACAATCCAGGGTGTTTAAGCGGATGAGTTTTTCAAATGGTTTAGACTGAAATGTTTAGGTGGGAAAGGAGACCCAGAGACACGGCATTTACAAAATGCAAAAACAAAACATCCTTTGTTGCATTAAAATGTTGCTATTATGAAGAGGAATATGATTAACCTTCTATAAATATGTCTCAAATGAACACTGGCAGCTCAAGAAACATACCTGCTGTGGATTACTGAGCCCTCCAACAGCCGCATCATTTCATGTGATATACCATACTGGGATTCAGTATCAGATAATCATTCATTGACAAGGCAAAACAAATCTCAATGAGCCATAGACGTTTGACATATTGAATAAATGACTTTCCCCCAGCTTTATTTTGTGATGCAAATGATGCCATTATGTCAGCTGAGGAAATGGCGCTGAAAGGCCATTGAAACAGATGCTTGTCTATTTTCAGTTCACACAAAACGCTGCAATTGTAGATGCAGAATAGGGCCATTGACATGAAGCAATTCCAAATTACAATTGGGCCACAAATAGACCTGCTGTCCAAATGCAGGCAAACATATCAGTACACATTCAACAGAAAGAATGCTACTTTTCAAAAACACCTATTATTCAGTCTCTGTGGAGTATTTTTAGAGCTGGGAACAGCTGTGACGATCTTAAAATTATGGAGGGCAGAGAGGAGGGACAGGGTGTCTGCCAGGGATAATTAGTTACACAGTGCACAGGGACATATGGATTATAACACCATTAACACTTCAGCAGAGCAGCTTTACCATTCAGATATGCAGCATTAACAGCTTGGGACAGATTTAAACAGCAGGCACACACCTGCTTAGTGTCTCCCATAAACACACACACACACACACACACACACACACACACNTAGAACTTAAGGCTGGAGAATTTCACTTATAAACATTCACACAACATGAAATGGAAACCAGATCCATTCTAAACCAGATACAGGTGAGAATTCATAAGGATTTCAATCAGAATTCAATTCAATCAGATTTGTATTCAACTTTAACCCTAAACCTTATCCCCTAACCCCTATTACCTTAAAACTTCATTATGCATCTACATTGATTTTTTTGTTTTGCCTTTAAAACATGCCATTTTCACACATCATAACAACATGTATTTCAGTTAAGGCTGTCAAAACTATTTTTTTTTCTTTTTTTATTATGCAAATTTGCAACAAAAGTCTGTGAGATTTTGGGCATATGCAATGTATATAAAAAGTTCTGTTAACACCCCTGTTAAAATGGCAGGTTTTTGTGATATAAAAAGTGAAACCAACACACTTCTTCACATCTTCTTGGTTTTATCTGACTGCTGAAGACATGGTCCACAAAGAGTTTACAAAGCATGTGTCATATCTCACTTGTTGAAAATATCCATCAGGAAAGGAGTACAAAAGAATTTCCAAAACATTAGATGTGCCATGGAACACTGTAAAGGCCATCATTTACAAGTGGAGCAAATGGAGCACCACAGTGACATCACCAAGAACAGGACATCCCTCTGAAATTTATAAAAGGACTAGGCAAAAACATACCAAGGAGGCTGCCAAGAGACCTACAGCAACATTAAAGGAGCTGCAGGAATATCTGATGAGTTCTGATTACTCTCTGGATGTGACAACAATCTCTTGTATTTTTTACATGGCTGGGCTATAGGGTAGGGTGGCTAGATATTGAAGTATTGAAGTGAAGTGTGGCCAAGTGTGGTGACCCATACTCGCAATGTGTGCTCTGCATTTAACCCATCCAAGTGCACACACACAGTAGTGAACACACACACCCTTGAACACACACCTGGAGCAGTGGGCAGCCTTTTTTGCTGTGGTGCCCGGGGAGCAGTTGGGGGATCGGTGCCTTGCTCAAGGGTCTCACCTCAGTCGTGGTATTGAGGGTGGCAGAGAGCGCTGGTAATTCACTCCCCCCACCTACAATCCCTGCCGGGCCCGAGACTCGAACCCACGACCTTCAGGTTCACCTTCGGGTTGCAAGTCCGACTCTCAGACCATTAGGCCACCAAAAAACAACTGAGCTCAATTAAATCACCCCAAACCATGTGGTAAAATGTGTTATGGAATGATGAGACCAAGTCCAACAGGTATAATAATTCCATCATTCCAAATAGTATGTTTGATGCAAAAAAAAGGCACATCACCAAAAGAACACCATCCCCATGGTGAAGCATGGTGGTGGTAGCATCATGCTTTAGGGCTACTTTTCTTCAGCCAGAACTGGGGCTTTTATCAAGGTGGAGGGAATCATGAATAGCTACAAATACCAGTCAATTTTAGTGCTAAACCTTCATGTGTCTGCTAATAAGCTGAAGATGAAAAGAAATTTCACTTTTCAGCATGACAATGACCCAAAGCATACATCCAAATCAATGAAGGAATGGCTTAACCAAAAGATCAATGTTTCTGAATGAACTAGCCAGAGCCCAGACCTGAATCCATCTAAAAATCTGTGGAGTGACCTGAAGCAGGGTGTGCACAGGAGATGCCAAGTCAAGATGTGCCACACTGATAAACTCTTACCCAAAAAGACTGAGTGGTGTAATAAAATCAAAAGTTGTAGTTTTGTGTAAAAGGTATTAGTTTTGGGGTGTGCACACTTATGCAACTTGATCATTGTAAGTTTTATTCCTTTTTTTCCCTAAAAAGGTTTCTGGTTGTTTTTCACTTAATTTCTATACGTTGTAATTTCACATTGAGGGTGGAAAAAAGTTCTGACATGATTACTCACAAAAACTGGCTATTTTAACAGGCATGTGTAGAATTTTATATCCATTGTATAAATAATTCATCAATCAATTTTTTAATTAAATATTAATCATTGTTTTTCCATTCCATTTGCCCACATAGCCGCTCTGTTACAGTGCTGTTGGTGCTTTAGGCAGCATTTTCTACTGGTGACATTTGCTTTTGACAGAGGTGTCAATGGTTTGCCCTCAGTTTCCTCAACAGTCCTGCTGTGTTGCTTAGTCCAGCAAAACTAATAACTGTACAACGCAAAAAACAAGTTCCTCTTTTTAAGAATTTAACTGTCATTCCATGACCATTTTGATGCCCAGAAAAGTGAAACACCATCTACATACAAAAAAAACCATGACGATTCTTCAGAACACGTTTATAGCAAAGGTGCATTGGATGTATAAACAAGAATTGCTGGTATAAATAATAACAGTCATAAACCAATAGCATTAATTACATAACTGTAATTTACATATATCTATTTTCTCTGCTGCTAGAATTGCTCATGCTCTTTGGGAGGTGTGGGCAGTCTGGAACAGGCTGAGCAGGTGGATTGCCTGTGCTCATGGAGGTTGTAGTCAGACGTAGGCAGGATCACCCGACTGGGGTCTGAATCATCTGCAGGTTTCTCGACATCACTCGCCATGATGTGCTCAACCAGGCGCATGATGGCTTTGTCAATGTTTGTGTTATCCTGAAAGAGAGAGGGAGAGCGAGAGAGAGAGAGAAACAAGTTTTACAGCCTTGTGTCACAAGACAAGGGAGAACAACACAGACTGGATAGCAAAGTGTTTGTTTTTGTGTTGCATATTGTAGTTTCGTAATTAACTGACTGAAGTGGTTTAACCTGACCGATTGATTGATGCAGTTTAATCATTGACACGTTATTGACATGTGTAGATAATATACTTAATGGCATTATCCATAACTGATGCAATCAAAATCTCACTGCACTCTCTTCATCCACTCTTTTTTTCTTACATGGTGCAATGCTCAGTGGTGTAGTGGGAATTTTTACAGTGCGTTTTTTTTTTTTTTTTTTTTTTAATATCAATTTATACCACAGCCCTGTTTAATTCTTGAATCAGAAGATGTGGATTAATGTTCTGTAACAGCAAGCTTCTCCTGACAATAGTTTCAGCTATAACATAAATGATTTAAGTTTGTGATTTAGATTTATATTAATGCGCTAGTTCTAATGCGTTATGGTTACTATAGTAACAGCTCGTTCACAGGGACTAGTATGGAAGACACATAATCTAAAACTAATAAAAACTGGATGATCACTGATATGGTGAAGCTTTCTGTTAGAACACATTTGTGTAACACTTATGAAAGGAGTCTCCAGCACTGTGTCAGAAAAATAAGGCTGATAAGGGACGACAGTTAGTAGATGCTATAACACAGGCATAAGAAATAACAGGAACCTATTTTGCAGATGTTCCATAAATGTAAAATATAATTATAACCATTAAATGTAATTACAAACTGTTAAAAACCATGAAGTGTAATAAATTAAATACTGTGGTATAAGAGGAATAAAACAGTTCATGCTGCGGGTTATTTTCGACAGCACAGACCGCCATGTTTTATTCCTTACGTAACAGCTGCAATTTACACATTTTATTAAGGGCATACTTTGTAGCAGCCTTTGTAGCAACTAACATTGGTCATAAATATGGTAAACCCTCATTAATCAGATGAAAATCACATACAGTACTTCATTCTCAAATTTAAAATAGAAATTAAGAACAATTCTGATTGTAATTGGTGAATGTGTTATTTATTTTTATCTGGTAGTTGTTTAGTAATGATTGGAGCAACAATGTTTATGTCAGTGAAACCTGACTGAAATGAAATGAGGGAAAATGAAAAGGACGGTTTAGAAGAAACACACAATACTTATACACTTAACCAAAAATGGCCACATTTCAAACAAAAGCATGTCATTCATTCATCTTCAGTCAGCACTTTATCCTGATCATAGCTATGGTGGATCTGGAGTCTATCCCAGTAACACTGAACACACGGCAGGAATACACCCTGGATGGGATGACAATGTTCAAAAGTTTACATGTGCATGATGCTGAGGTCCATCTTTTCACACTGAGGACAACTAAGGGACTCGTACACAACTATTACAAAAGGTGCAAACATTCACTGATGCTCAAGAAGGCAAGACACTACATTAAGAGCCAGGGGATGTAAACTTCTGTAAATTGTTATAATTTTGTGTAAAGATCTTATTTTATTCATTTAGTACTGCCCTTCAGAAGCTACATAAGATATTTACATATTTTCCAGAAGACAAAATAATAACAATTTACACCGATCATCCTGTTCAAAAGTTTACATCCCTCTGGTTCTTAATGTAGTGTGTTGCCTTTTTGAGAATCAGTGAATGTTTGCACCTTTTGTAATGGGAGTGTACGAGTCCCTCAGTTGTCCTCAGTGTGAAAAGATGGATCTAAACATCATATAGCCACTGTTGGAAAGGGGTCAAGTATGCAGAAGATGCTGGAAAACCAGCTGGAGTGTGCAGGACCTGGAGGATTTTTCTGAAGAACAGTAGACGGTTTAACTGCTCAGGACAAACAAGGGCCTCATGCACAGCTATCACAAAACATAAAAACAGGTAACATCCAGGTTGATCATCCAGGTAACACACAGTGTTAAGAATCAAACGTATGTAAACTTTTGAACTGGTTCATTTGTGTAAATCCTGTGGATTATATGTAAACATCTGTTATGTGAAATAGTTTATTTATTTAGAGAAGTACTAAATAAAAAAAACAAAATGCAATTTTTATGACCCTCTTATTTTTGAAAAAAATGATTAACATTTTGCAGATTCTGTAAAGCGTATGCAAACTTATGACCCCAACTGTATGTATTTGGAAGGTAACTGGAAACTGGAGGACCCGGAGGAATCCCACAAGGACACAGCGAGAATATGTGAAACTCTGCACAAACAGTAACCCTGAGATAGCTCCTTACCTTGGCCGACGTCTCATACCAGCCCACGAATCCTTGCTCTTTAGAAAAACTTTCCAGCTTGGGTAGTTTGGCACACAGTCTCTGCTGGTCACACTTATTCGCCAACAGGACAGCTGGCACTGGGTGACCACTACCGAGGGCCACTTTAGCATCCAGGTCACCTTTCCATTTAAGTACAGCTTGGAAAGTGGAGGCTCGGGTCATGTCGAAGACCACCAGTGCCCCTACTGCTTCACGGTAGTACACACGAGTCATGTTGCCATATCGCTCCTGTCCTGGAAAACATGGCAAAATGTGAGGAAGAGGCACAGAAAAGCATGACACTGTACTGGTCACAAGATCAGATATCCGAAACCTGTGCTGTCTGATTACTACAATCAAATTAAACATTCTCGGTTGATATCTGTGCCTTGTATGAGTGTTTTCTAATATATCACTGTGTGTACACATGGGGTGTGTGTTGGTGATGTAAGCACTACTTTTCCTCACATGACACTAACTAATGAATGGAACCAGCTGAAAACACCACGCGACTTCCATCTCAGTATCTTGGGCATGGACAGAAAGACATTTATCCCACACACACGTGCACACGCACTCAAATATCAGAAATGACAAGTACTGTTTAAACAATGCATTCCATGGGTGTGTTTGTGTAATAAGATTAGCAGAGGCAAATAGTTAACTGTGTGTAAACACTGCAACTGCATTAGGAGAAAGAAAAACCCATACTGTGTTTAACAGTTCATACAGAATGCTGTGATATTTTAGATCTATAAGAATGGCTTTAGACATCAAAATGAGAAGAAGGCATGAATAAGGTTCCAAAACAATATAGGACACGCTCAGAAATAAAGGTACCAAACTGTACATTTCCATGTTACTGCTATGGTATCTTCAAGGGGACATCTTTTGTACCTTTACTATGCATCGTTTACCTGAAAACATGAATATAATGTACTTTTAAAATTGATTCAAGGTATATAATTGAACTTTAATGGCCACTATTGAACCTTTGAAGCTACACTCTAAAAGCTAATTAAAGGCCATTTAAAAGTTACTAAAGGTATAATAGATGTACCCTTGACAGTACAACCCCAACAACAAGGAAAAGTACAGATGGCACCTTTATGTCCGAGAATGTATTGCACATAAAGGTTGATATGAACTAGAAAACACATTAAAGCTGCATATTAAGAAAATAGTTACACAGTGTAATTGTGATTATACCTTTCACAATGTTAAAGCCCCTGTAATGAGCACTTGATGCTTGGCCCAAATTATTTGGATTGTCAGATTGTTTGCATTCTGTGATTCATTAAATCACTTGTAGAAAGTCACCTGGATTGTCCGAGATTATAAGTGGGATATCTCAGACTGAGCAGGATAATCCTTTTTTGTGATATCAGTATCAGAATTATGGGTTAAGCAATAAAGATTAACAGAAACAACCAATACATTGTGCAACCCTTGAACCAACAACAACAACAGCAACAACAATGATCCTCTGAAATAAAATAATATTATATGGAATAAAACGAGCCAATAACATATTTGCATTCCGTGTGTATAACCTGCCTATATATATGAAAAATAAAACAGATGCGCTACAAGTCTGTTTCACATGTGTTTATTATAAAGATTATGGTTATGTAAAATCACATAAACACTACAGTAAGTGGACATCTCAGAAATGGCTGACTGCTGCTAAATATATGAAAATGAGCGGTGACAGTAGTATGTAGTATGTAGTATGACAGCTAGATGAGCGTGTCCAGATGTGGTGCTTACCGGCGATGTCCCACAGCTGGAGGCGGATGACGGTGCCCGGGTCCCATTGCAGCACTTTGAGCGCGAAGTCCACTCCGATGGTGGCTCGGTAGTGATGAGAGAAAACCTGGTGCACATAGCGCCTGATGATGGCCGTCTTCCCTACACCCAGATCCCCTACAACTAGCACCTTTAACAAGCGCTCCCGCTGCATAGTCTACCCAGAAAGTGGAGTTTAAAACAAACAAACAAACAAAAAAGAAAACCGCTAAAAGTTGGGTGGTGGATCTCTCAATCCGCCCACTGCAGCACTACACGGCAGACTACGCCACCTCCGGCAGAGGCTGCTGGGTGGACAGTTTGGGACGGAGCCATAGTGCAGCTCACTGCCACGTTTCCTAGTCTGTTAAAAACCGCCTCGAAAACGCAACATCATGTGCTTCCTTCAGGAAAACCTTCCAAATCGGCTTTTAAATTGGCTGAAAAAAATAGGTTTCAATCCATAATGAGTGAAACGTAGTCTTGACTTTGTAAATGTTTACAAATAGGCCTATCTCATAGCCTCTGTGAATAAATAATTATAACACTTATTTATAGGGTTGTGTTAAAGCAGTTTGAGTTCAGATACAAGATACAGTATGCAGGGACACATTCTGAATTTTCACATTGTCTAGGTTTTCCTGCTAATGGTAAACCTAAATAAATCAACACATGATACATTTCTGAAATTCTCAAGATGTTGTTGAAAAATGTTTATATCATATTCTAAAGAAGCATGGCTTTCAATTATGTTAGGACTGAATAAAAACATTTTTAATGACATGTTTGTTCATTTGGGACTCAATTTCATTGATTTAGGCCTTTAATTTCATCCTTAATCTCATGTTTAAAGCATTATTTATTATTACAGTTCAATATCAGGATTTTTAAATACATCAGTTAACCATACAGTACACTCAGCGAGCACTATACTAATACTGAGTAGGGCCTCACTTTGCTCTCAAAACAGCCTCAATTCTTTGTGGCATGAATTCCACAGGATGTTGGAAACATTCCATTGAGATTGAGGTCCATGTTGATATGATTGCATCATGCAGTTCCTGCAGATTTTTCAGGTGCACTTTCATGCTGCAAATCTCCCGTTCTACCACGTCCCAGAGGTGTTCTACTGGATACAGAACCAGTGAATGGGAAGGCCACTGAAGAACACTGAACTCATTGTCATGTTCATGAAACCAGTCTGAGATGACCTTTGCTTTGTTACATGGTGCATTATCATGCTGAAAGTAGCCATTATAAGATGGGTAAATTGTGGCTATGAAGGGATGCACATGGTCAGCTACAATACTCAAAGAGGCATTGGTATTAACAGGCCCAAAGTGTGCCAAGAAAACATTCCCCACACCATTACACCACCAAAACCAGCCTGGATTGTTGACACAAGGCAGGTTGGGTCCATGGATTCATGCTGTTGGTGATCAGCAGTTATAGAAATACTCAAACCAGGCTGTCTGGCACCAACAATCATGCCACAGTCAAATTTTTCCCCATTCTGATGGTTGATGTCAACATTACCCGAAGCTGCTGGCCCATATCTGCATGATTTTAAGCATTGCACTGCTGCCACAGGATTGGTTCATTAGATAACTGGATGAATAAGTATGTGCAAAGGTATTCCTAATAAAGTGTTTGGTGAGTGTAGTTGTGGAGCATCTCTTCACTTTTCCACTCTTCACTGTATTTTTTGCTGCATTGAAAGAAAGAAAGAAAGAAAGAAAGAAAGAAAGAAAGAAAGAAAGAAAGAACACTAAAGTCTGTATATAAATAAACCAGGAGCCGTCTGTGGAGCATCTAGGAAAGTCTGGCACCATTTCAAAATTGCACTCCAGCAAGAACACAAGAACACATAAATACTTTCAAGTGTCGAGTGTTACTCCAGGCCTCAGCTAGCCTAGAAAATACAAAAAACATCTCCTTGGAATACTGTATTCAAGTAGCAAGTGTCTATCGGTGGCTCATTGGAGAGTTTTAAAAAAAATACATTTCCTTTCATGTTAAAGTTTGATATGAAGTTGGAGTTTGAGATATACTGTCTCTCTCTCTCTCTCTCTCTCTCTCTCTCTCTCTCTCACACACACACACACATACACACACACACTACTGTGCTGTATATGTAAGCCACATGGGACACACAAGTAAAAAACAATATATGTGATGTAATGAAAATGAGCTGACTGATATGAACACAGAACAAACAAACCTGCAATAAACATTTTTGGCTTCTATGTTGTCACAAACCACTTGTGCTGCTTGAAACTGTAACATTTTGCCACAAAAATATTACTCTTGTGATACATACAACTTTGTGAGATATATGATAAATAAATACATATGGGGCCATTGTATGTATATATATATATATATATATATATATATATATATATATATATATCTATATATATATACACACACACACACACACAC
>CM074948.1:7954402-7967789 GCA_037577455.1 Pangasius macronema | reverse complement strand
CTTAAAATAAAGCTGAAAGTCTACACTTCGATCACATCTTGATTGTTTTATTTCAAATCCATTGTGGTGGTGTATAATTGCAAAATCACCAAAACTCTGTCACTGTCCAAATACTTCTGGACCTGACTGTATATATGCGGTCTGATGCTGGAGTATTGTCTTCCTGACAGTAGTAGAGAAAAGAGACTATGGCTTGGGTGGCTATTGTCTTTTATGATCCTCAAAGCCCTCCTTATACATCTCCTAGTGTACAGAGATGTAGTCAGGGAGGGAAGCTCACCTTCAGTGATGCTCTTGGGCTGTTCATACAACCCTCTGCAGGGTTCTGCAGTGTGCTCGAAAGCAGTGCAGTTCTGAAACCAAAAGGTAATGTTGCTGGTCAGGATGCTTTGATTGTTTCAATTGGACAAAAAAAGGACAATATTTATGCCAAACCTTCTTAGTCACCATAGGTGGTAGAAGTGCCATTCTGCCTTCTTCACCACAGCTCCAGTGTGTGAGGACCATGTGATATTCTCATAGATGTGAACCCCAGGCACCACTGTGACAATGTTTTGACTTCCTCCCTGTATAATGTCTTATGGTTGTTTGAGATCATGCTTATGACTGTTGTCATTAGCAAATTTGATGATGACATTGGAGTTGTGCACAGCCACACCCTCATAAATGTACAGGGAGTAGAGGAGAGGGCTAGGCACATATCTTTGAAGCCCCTGTACTGGTAATTAGTGAAGGGGAACAGTTGGGGCCAATCCTCACCACCTGCTGTCAGCCAGTCAGAAAACTGAAGATCCAGGTGCATCCAACAAGGATTCCTTTAGGCCCAATTCCCTGATTTTGATATCAAGTTTTGAATAGGACAGTGGACATTTTCTATTGCGGTGGAAATTGCATCGTCCACAGATCTATTTTGGTGCTAGGCGAATTGAAGTGGGTCTAGTGCAGTTGGGATCATGGAGCAGATCATGTCTTTGATGTATCTCTCGAAGAACTTACTGATAATGAAAGTAAGTGCAATGGGGCACCAGTCATTTAGACATGTCGCGTTGCTGTGTTTGTGTTTGGGGACAGACACTGATAGACTTTTTAAAACAGTCAGTAACAGTAGACATCGTTTAGTATCTTTTCATAGATTGAAAAGATCAGTGAATACACCAGTTAATTGCCCTGTGCATGTTCTGAAGAGCCATCTTGTCTGGTTGCTTTGCATGTGTTTACTCCTGAAAAGCTAATGCATTCCCGCTCAGAGATTGTACGTGGTGGGTGGTCTCACTGAGAGATCAGTGTTATAGAAAGAATTTGTGTATTATGCCATTTTGGTATTTGACTCCATGCATTTTCCTCTCTTTTTGCCCTGGACTGCAAATTACTCTTTCAGTCTGAACTATATTTATAAAGTTTTGGACCCTAAGCCTGATGAAAGAGAGGTTTATATTATCATGTCTTTCTGGTAAAACCATGACTGAGCCCTATGTCTAGCCTGTCTAGCTAAGACCAAGGCCTATACACATGTAGTGGTTGTTGTTCTGTGTTGTGATTTTTAAAGATGGTTAATAAAGGAATTCACACACAAAACTGTTCTGCTGAGGATGATTTATTCTTAATGCCTGTGTAGTGAAAAACATAAACAAGCAAGTATTCATCAGCGGTGCTCAGTCTGCTCTGCCTCTCCTCTCTGATGGCATAGCTGGAAAAAGCCTGAGTCAAAGCCATACACATGTAGTAATAATAATAATAATAATAATAATAATAATAATTCACAACTGACATTTTTCCATACAAAATACATGTACAATGCATTCAAAACAACAACAAGCAAATAAGGGTTCCTTAAATACATATAACCATACCTGTGTATTAACAAACAAAAACAGACAAGCATTAACATCAGTGGTGCTCACTCTGCCTTGCCTGTTAACCACAGAATATACAGTTTAAATACACCAGGTAGTTAATTATAAAACACACAATACTCTGTTTATATGATTTTTTTCTGGTTGAAGCGTGTAGTGATGGACTTGGAGATGGTCACGTCATCAATGTACTTTCCAATGTAGCTGGTCACTGATGATGTGTACGCCTCCAAGTTAATGGAATCACCATTGGTTGCAGCCTTCCTGAACACAGTCAGTGCACTCAAAACAGTCCTGAAGAGTAGAGATGGCTCCTTCTGGCCAGGTTTTTACCTGTTTCAGAACCGGTTTTGAGCGTCTGACGAGTGGTCTGTATGCTGGAGTTAGCATAACAGAGATGTGGTCTGAGTATCCGAGGTGGGGGCGGGGCTTCACGCAGTACGCGCTAGGTATGTTTGTGTAAACAAGATCCAGCATGTTTTCCCATCTCATAGCAAAGTCCACATGCTGATGAAATTTGGGGAGCACTGTTTTGAGATTCACATGGTTGAAATCTCTGGCGATAATAAATAATCCGTCAGGGTGAGCATTCTGCAGGTCGCTAATAGCCCCATAGAGTTCATATAGCGCCTCCTTAGCATTAGCGCTAGGCGGAATGTACACTCCGACAATGAAAGCGGTGGTGAATTCCCGTGGTAAATAAAGCGATGAGCAGATGCTGGAAACCAGTTCTTGCACCATTCCATGTTGATATAAACACACACACCACCACCGCGAGTCTTACCTCACAGAGCTGCATTTCTGTCGGCTCGAAACGCAGCTAGCCTGTCTAGCTGAATGGCGGTGTCCGGAACTCTGTCGCTGAGCCACGTCTCCATGAAAACAAGGACGCAGCAGTCTCTGAGCTCTCGCCGTGTAGTCCGCTGGAGTTGGATGTAGTCCAGTTTATTGTCCAAGGAGCAGACCATGTTATATATATAACAAGCGAACTCAACTGATGAGAACTCCAACCAGAAATAGGGCATCATGTTGGATCAGGCAGGTCCGGAGAGCAGAAGGGACCAGGATCACTGGTATCTCAGAAGTAGCATGTATAGCTCGCCAGAAAGAGAAAGAGACAAAGAGATAGACAGAGGAAGAGACACAGAAAGTAACACAGACACGAGGGCACCCTGGGACATAAAGTGGGCCACCACTCCACTGTCAACAAACCTGAGTGAATGCGTGAGGGTGGGGGGGGGGGGTCAACAGCATCCAAACATCCCAGTTCACCACAACACGCTGTGCCTGTGAACCCTCCAGATTGGTTCCATTACCTAATAAAAATACTAATCACAAAAGGCTTGACTAAACAAATATGGTTTCAGACTAGATTTAAACACTGAGTCTGTATCTGAGCCCTGAACACTAACTGGAAGGCTGGGCTGTAACTAGGGGGCTTTGTAAGAGAAAGCTCTACCCCCTGCTGCAGCCTTCACTATTCGAGGTATTAACAAATAGCCTGAACCTTTTGATCGAAGTAGGCGTAGTGGATCATAAAATACTAAAAGTTCACTCAGGTACTGCACGAGACCATTCAGTGCTTTATAGGGCAATAGTAGTATTTTATAATCGATACAAAATTTGATTGAGAGCCAGTGTGAAAAGATAGGAGTGATGTGGTCATATCTTCTGGTTGTAGTAAGGAATCTCGCTGCTGCATTCTGGAGCATGTTTATGCATCTACTGGAACATCCTGACAGCAAGCCATTAGAGTAATCAAACCTAGAGGTAGCAAAAGCATGAACAATTTTTTTCTATATTTCTTATCTTAGCAATACTTCTAAGATGAAAGAAAGTTATCCTAGTAATATTATCTACATGGATCTTAAATGAAAGACTGGAGTCAATATTCACACCAAGGTCCTTTACTGCATCACATGAGGAAACAGAAAGGCCATCTAGAATTATTATGTAATCAGAAAGCTTACTTCTAGCTGCATGTCGGCCTAGTACAAGTACGTCTCTCTTGTCAGAATTAAGTAAAAGGGAGTTAATAAGCATCCAGTGTCTAATATCCTTTACACATTCCTCAATTTTATTAAGCTGGTGTCTGTCATCTGGCTTTGCTGAAACATACAACTGTGTTTCATCAGCATAACAGTGGAAGCTAATATCATGTTTATGAATAATTTTGCCCAGAGGTAGAATATATAAAGAAAAGAGCAGTGGCCCTAAAACAGAGCCTTGCAGAACAACAAAGTTTTACTTTAATATGCATAGAGAAGCCACATTTACATCTACAAACTGACAACGATCAGTCAAATAAGACTTGAGCCAGGAGAAGGCTGTTAAGATAAGATAAACTTTATTGATCCCACAGTGGTAAAATTCACTTATCACAGCAGCTCACAGACAGTTAAAGTGCAGGAAGAAAGAAAAGGAAGGAAGAAAGAAAAGTTAAAACTATAACTATATACACCTTAGGAATAATAAGAGAAATAAAATTATATAAAATTTATAAAAAATTGCACATTTGAACATCACAGTAATGCGGTGTTGTAAGAAATAAAATTATATAAAATTATAAAATATTGCACATCTGAACATCACTGTAATGCGGTGTTGTAAAGTCTGACAGCCACTGGTGTGAATGACCTGCAGTAGCACTCCTTCCTACACTGGAGGTGGAGCAGTCTGCTGCTGAAAGAGCTACACAGGGTCTCCACAGACCCATACAGGGGGTGAGAGGTGTTGTTTATAATAGATGTCAGCTTGGCTAACATCCTTTTCTCACCCACCACCTCCACAGAGTCCAGTGGGCAGCCCAGGACAGAGCTGGCTTCTTCAGTCTCTTCTTGTCCTGCTCTGTACTGCCTCCCACCTAGCAGACTAAAGCGTAGAGAATTGCGGAGGCCACCACAGTATCGTAAAATGTCTTTAATAATGTCCTGCACACTCCAAAGGACCCTAGTCTCGTCAGCAGGTGGAGGCGACTGGTCCTTCTTGTACAAAGCATCAGAGTTATCCAGCCAGTCCAGTCTATTGTTTAGGTGGACACCTAGGTACATGAAATTATCTACCAACTCAATGGCCAAGCCCTGGACGGTCACTGGTATTTGGTGTGGTGTTCTCCTTCTCCAGAAGTGGTTACACTCACACCAGTCAACAAAGTCCTTGATGACGTCCCTGTATTCCTTTTAATTCCCATCAGATACACATCCAACAATGGTTGTATCATCTGAGAACTTTTGGAGGTGGCAGGTGTTGGTGTTATAACTGAAGTCTGAGGTGTACAGTGTGAAAAGGAAAGGGGAGAACACCATGCCCTGGGGAGCCCTGTTGTTGCAGACTACCACTTCAGACACACAGTCACGCAACCTTACATACATGTGGTCTGTTGGTGAGGTAGTTGATTGTCTATGCAGCCTGATCATCCACCCCCGACCGCTCCAGCTTCCCATGCAGCAGTGCTGCTTGTATCTTGTTGAAAGCACTGGAGAAGTCAAAGAATATAACTCTCTCAGTGCTCCCGGTGGTCTCCAGGTGAGTCAGTGCCCAGTGCAGCAGGTAGATTACTGCATCGCCCACACCGATGCCAGGCCGATATGCAAACTGCAGTGGGTCGAGCACTGCGCTCACTAAGGAAGGGAGGTGGCAGAGGATGATCCTCTCCATGGTCTTCATCAGGTGGGAGGTTAAGGCAACAGGTCTGAAGTGGTTCAGATCCCTGGGTTATGCAGTCTTTAGTACTGGAATCACACAGGAAGTTTTCCACAGGATTGGGACCTTCTCCAGGCTGAGGCTCAGATTAAACATGTACGTGACCACCCCACATAGTTGGTCCTCACAGTCCCTGAGCAGTCTGGGGTTGATTCCATCTGGCCCTGCAGCCTTCCTTGCCTTTATCTTCCTTAGTTCACACCTCACCTGATTCGTTGTTAAGGAGAGGAGTGTGAGGGAGGACTGAGATGAGTGAACAGGGGCGAAAGGTTATGAAAGACTAGGGGGGGCAGTGCTCCTCTTTGTCCCCTGAAGTAAAAACCCTTTTCTTCTCATTTAGCAGGTCTTTGAACTTAGGGGTCACCCAGGGTTTGACAGACAAGGTTGTGATTCGAATGGCCCAGCGGAGGTAGGGGAAGGAGCTGTATGCATCTTTTACATTTGCATACAGCAGGTCTAGTGTTTTATTGTCTCTGGTGTGGCATTGAACATACTGTGTGAATGTGGGAAGAGTAGAAGATAGACAGACATGGTTGAAGTCACCAAGAGAGGCTGGGGGTGCCGTGTCTGTAAATGAGTTACAACACTGTTTAATAGCTTGCACGCAGCGGTGGCATTGGCTGAAGGAGGTATGTACACATTTATTGTGATGACGTGTGAAAACTCCCTCGGAAGGTAATATGGCCGAATGCTGACAGCGGGTAACTCAATGTCCTTGGTGCAGCGTTGTTCCTTAACACTGATGTGCTCTGGGTTGCACCACTTCTTGTTTAAAAACACCACCAGGCCCCCTCCTTTCTTCTTACCGCTCTCTGCAATTTCCTGTCTGCCCGTACAATTTTAAAACCATCCAGAGTTACCAGTGAGTCCGATGTAAGATCATTCAGCCACATGTCAGTAAAAAAAATAATGCTGCACTCCCGGTATTCTCTCTGCAGCCTGGCTAGCGCTGTTAACTCATCCATCTTATTGGAGAGAGAACGGACATTTCCCATGATAATAGATGGTAAACATGGTTTATACCTCCATTTCATCTCCTTGAGCCTCAGTCCTGCTCTGCAGACTCTTCTCCTTCTCTGTATCTCTGAAGGAATCTCTGGTGTCTGCCCGTAGAGAAGTCCAGAGCAACAGCTAACAGCTGATCCCGGGTGTACACAATGGAGCCGTGACTGAAGGGGTCTCCCAAGGCAATTCCAAATAGTCCAAAAAAGAGTACAAGGCATACAGTAAAAGTAGCCAGCTTGGACCCCTTACTTGTGTAGTTGCATAGGGGTTTGATAAAGTGCATAAAAAAACATGCCAAGAAACATTATAAGAAACCAAAAAAAGCAGAAAGGAAAGCAGAGCTACTGTGACTGGCTGCCACACATGTGGCACCATCTTGGATTTTGATCTGTTCCATTAACACCAAGAAAGTTTTCTAGTCTATCAAGAAGAATAGCATTATCAATGGAATTAAAAGCTGCACTAAGGTCAATTAACACAAGCAAGGAGGCACAACTCTGTAGCAGGTCATTTACCACTTTAACCAGCACTGTCTCTGTGCTATGATGAGGCCTAAATCCTGACTGATACATTTCATGAATATTGTTCCGATGTAGGTAAAAGCATAACTGCTGTGCTACAACCTTTCTAGGATCTTGGAGATGAAGGAGAGGGTTTGATATTCACCAATAGTTGGGCAATTGACATGCATCAAGGTCAGTTTTTTTAATCAAGGGTTTGATAACTGCTAGTTTAAAAGATTTAGGTACATAGCCAGTGCTAAGGAAGAACTGATTATTTTTAGAAGAGCTTTGATTGCTTCTGGAATTATCTGTTTGAGGAAACAGGTAGGTAAGGGATCTAGCATACAGGTTGATGATTTTGATGAAGAAATTAGTGAAATTAGTTTGGTGTCTCGAAGGGGAGTAAAACCTTGTAATCGATGATCTGATATCATTTTATTATTATCTACAGAGTTAGTTATAAAAGTGTCTGGTTTTAAATTAACAGTCTGATTTTTTTTTGCCTGATATTTTCAATTTTACCAATGAAAAAAATTAAAATGGAAAATTCAAATTATATAATCAGTCATCACTGCTATATAATGATTGCGTGCATGTTTCTACTGTGGTCTTCTTCCTAGTAAATTTTGCTACAGTATTAAATAAGTATCTAGGTTAATTTTTGTTATCTTCAGTTAGGGTGGAGAGATACATTAATCTAGTAGCACTAAGAGGTTTTCTATAGCTCAGAAAGCTCTCCTTCCATGCTGTTCGAAATACTACCAGTTTAGTTTGATGCCATTTACATTTACTGACTTGAATGTACATTTGACACGATAGCATGGCAAGGTGCATATATTATGATTAAAACACATTTTTAAATGAGTCAAGATAATGATCGGATATAGTGTCAAACTGTGTTAATGTAACTATATTCTCTATTTAATCTGAATGTTAGTATTAAATCAAGAGTGTGACCACTCCTATGAGTGGGTCCTATTACATTCCTAATGAATCTAGAATGGATACAACCGCGGATATATTATGAATATTGTTCTACTCTCATCTGTACGTTAACTTATCAGTGTCCACAGAGGCGTGAAGAGAAGCACACAACAAAGATAATCCGTTACAGGAATTTTACTTAGTAAAGCACAACTTTACAACAGTGGGGTTTATGCTCTTGCCCAGTGCTGATGGGCTTGAATACAACCAGTTCCTGGGCAGTTTTTGGAACCAACAAGCTTTCCTCAGTGCCGGTGTATTTCCGTCACAGCCACTGCATCCAGGTAGGGATGTGATCACTTAGATAGGGTTATAAATGATCATGATGCAGTACTCTCTCACTTCATCTATCTTTGACTTGGTAGAGCACTGGTCCAAGGCATTCTGTGATGACGAATGGCCCCTGCCATGGAGCTTGAAGTTTTGGACTGTACCCCTTTTCCTGCTACTGAACCTCACTAAAACAAGATCACCCACTTGGTAGGACTTCTCCCTGGCTTGTAAGTCATAGACCTTCTTCTGGCAAATCTGTGCAGAGTGCAAGTTCTGACATGCTACTTGATGAGCAAGCTGCAGGTTAGCTTGCAGTTCATGAATAAACTCAGGTGTTTCTCTAGCTTCCCTGGTAGCTTAAATTGTCCTTAGCCAGATGTCTTGTGGCTGGAAAACTTCTCGCCCCAGCATCAGCTGATTTGGTGTGAAACCTGTCGCTGAATGCACAGTGCTCCTGTACGCCCCAGTGAGTAGGGGAAGATGTTCATCCCAATTCCGCTGACTTTGATCCACGTAACATTGTATCATCTGCAATAATGTTCTATTGAATCTCCACTTGCCTGTTTGAAGCTGGATGGTATTGTGTGGTCCGGGTCTTGGTGACTTGTAACAGGCGACAAACTTCATTAAACAGTGAGCTCTCAAAGTTCCGTCCTTGGTCAGTGTGAATTTCAAGGGGAACTCCAAAGCGGGAAATAAAGTCAAACACCAACCTCTTTGCAGTTGTCTCAGCTCCTTGCTCAGGAATAGGGAATGCCTCTACCCAGCAGATAAACTGGTCTATTATTACGAGAAAGTAATGGTTGCCTGACTTAGATTCTGGAAATGGTCCTAGGAGATCAAGGTGGAGTCGGTCCATAGGTGCTCTGGACTGGTAGTTCTGGAGCTTGTGACCCAGAAACAGAACTTTGTCCTTTAGCAGCTGGCGTTTTGAAGGCTTTAGCTTGTGTCCATAATCCTGCAACCTTTGAAAAACCTCTTCAAGGTGTTCAATACACTGTTCCACATCTTCACCAAAGATGATTATGTCATCCGGGTAGAACCAACTCCATGGTCCTCTGGAATGTGCTGGGTGCATTACACAACCCAAATGACATTCTGGACATTCTGCTGTACTCATATAATCCATACCTTGTCACAAAATCAGTCTTGGATCTGTCTTTTTTATTCATTTTAATCTGCCAGTATCCTGACTGAAGGTCAAGTGTCGAGAATTTCTTGTGCCACCCAGCACATCCAGGCATTCCTCTATTTTTGGTAGGGGATACACATCCTTAATGGTAAGATCTTTAAGCTGGTGATAATCTATGCACCAGTGGACCCCGCTATCTTTCTTTCTTACAAGGACGATAGGGGATGCCCATTCAGAGCTTGAAGGGACCACAATACCTGCTTCAAGCATTTTGTTAGATGTGTTTCCTCCTCATTCCAGAACCCTAAAGGGGTATGTTGTACTGGCTGTTGAACAGGCTTAGCCGTTCCTGTATCAGTGCTGTGCTGCAGAGCAGAGAACGTCCTCAGATCATCATCAGTCGCTGCAAAAACTTCTTGGTGTTCACTCAGTAGAGTTATTAACATCTCTTGCTGATGTTCCATGAGCGTTTCGCTTGCAGAAGTGAACAACTGTCTGAGGTGCTCTGGAAGGTCAAGGGCATTTGGTGACAACACCCTTCTTACATGGTGCTCATCCGGAGGCTCACTGTTAGGGTCTTGAGTCCCCACCTTTGCATAAAACTGAGCCTCGACTGGAACTGTATAGGCTCTCTCTCCCTCCTCTTGAGCATCAGGATATGCTTTGATGAGCACCCCCAAACAGACTCCCCCCTGGAAGCTGTGATGTTGCATAGCCTGATCGGAATCCTCTGTTCCATGTTAATCATGATACTGCCTGAAGACACTCCATCAGCCATGCTAACAGGCTCTAGAACAGCAGGGAGTTCTGGTTTGGGGTTGTCTACCACACCCCAAACTAAACATTCACACTCTGGAGGCACAGTGAAATCACTCTCTAACATCACCCTCAAAATGGAAGAGTCTGCCCCTTGCCTTCAGATATATAGCTCTGGTGGGGCTGTTATTCTGCGGTCTATATCTTTGACTTGAAAGAAGTCTGAGCTGTGCGTCCCCTTTCTGACTGGACTGCCATACTGGAATTCGCCTGGTGGGTGGGTCTTACCGTAGAAGGGAGAGCAACAGAAGAGGGAGGAGGTAGACGGTCTATGGCTAGTTGGAGCTTATCAACTTAACCATGAGGGCTTGCAACTGGTGCTGTGTAACGTAGCCCTGTGACTGCACTCTACGTGACTGCAAGGCTTGTGGCTCCTCATCATAGTCCATGTCTAGATCAACCCAGGATACTCAACGGGTCCTCCACCTCTGATCGAAGTCTTGCTCGAGTGTCGCTTTGAAGTTGTGTTCGTAGGATGAAACCAGCAGCTGTGCCTCATCCAGTGATACAGTGTCATGGTTCATAACTTCGTATGCCACTTTCTGGTTGCACAGTCCTTTGAGAAAAGCGTCAGCAGCAATTTGCTCCCTGAGCTCGATGTCAACACCAGGATATGCCAAAATTACTAGTCTGTGAACCTCCTCAGCGAACTCTGAAACAGTTTCTTTAAACTGGCGCAGTTCTGGCCAAATCGGAAAGCCAGCTGTTCTTTCAGCAGAAAGTAATCTTCAAGTATGTGTTCAGGTAATGAGCACAAATATCTAACAGCAGTGCCCCTTAGACATTCATGCAGTTTATCCACTCTCTCTACTGCACTCCATCTGTAAATGGCAGCTCTGCGGTCAAAAGGTACGATAAAAGAGTCCCAGTCATCCTTACCATCGTAAGTGTCAAGTTTAACTTTAGGTCAATCTGGAGCTCTACCATGAGGGGCTGTGAGATGATGGGTGGGCATGAAGCAGTGGAAGGTGAGTGCATGTGTGGGCCCAAGTTGAATGAGCCATTATAACCTCTGGGTCCCTGTGCACGGCTTCTGGGTTTCACATCCGGGCTAGGTGTCAAGGAAGTATGACTAGCAGGGCTCCATACATGTCTATCAATGACAGCAAGCTCAGCAGCAAAAAGTTGTTCAGCATCTGAAGGCCCTGTTGTATCTCTGTTTGTCACAAGGGTTCTAGCTGGGGCAGATGAAAGTGTGGTAGTGAATCATGTGGGTGTGGACCACGTGTCAACTTGTTGGCATTGGGCTGCTGCTTGAGAGCTAACAAACAAGTCTCTGTTTCTTCCAGTCTTTGGAGCAGAGTTTATTTATGGGGTGGCTTATTTTGTTGTGACAGCACAGCCTGTAGCCAGTGTGGGGGGTCTGGGGCAGCTGATGCTCCAAATGAGACTTCGGAATCAGTTGAATCCATCTTGTATTTTGTAATTGAAATCCAGCTCTTAATTTTCGTTGAGTTAATGTTTTATTTATAATATTTATTTATTAATATGGAATTATATTCTGCTCTGTGAGTTGTAATGTAACTTTTCACAGCTGTTTCGTAGTGCCCGTGAAACTTGGCAGGCAGCCAAATGCAGCACTTGATTTGACAGACTTCCAGCACCACGCTTCTCTGCTGGGGGGAGGGGAATCCCGTGCTGCTTTTATCTCCGTGAAAGAAAGATTAATGCAACAAATAAACATGTCAGTCGGTCTTTAACACTGCTTCACAATGGTGTTTTTCAGATTATAATGTCCATAGAATCACAACGGATGTCCCAAAAGTTCATAACACTCACAATTCGCTGATGATTTACGTTCCTAATATTACGTTCCTAATGAATCTAGAATGGATACAACCGCTGATATATTATGAATATTGTTGTGCTCTCATCTGTACATTAGTTTATCAGTGTCTGCGGAGGCGTGAAGAGAAGCACACAACAAAGATAATCCTTTGCAGGAATTTTACTTAGTATAGCATAACTTTACAACAGGGTTTATGCTCTTGCCCAGTGCTGATGGGTTTGACTACAACCATTCGCACCGGAGCCTACAAGCATACTGACGCTAAACATAAACAAACAGTGAACTAGTCCCTGTGTAATGACGTAACATCACCTAATTGGACAATACAGAACCCATTATGAGTACATATGAAACTGTAACTCAACTTATATTTAATTAACTAACACTATAACAATATATGTTGGCACACTCTGTGCTGACCTCATGATATCGTTTATTCTTCTTCCATTTTGTTCTAATAAACATGGTTAGAGTATGTACATTCAGTGAAATACATCAACTGCCACTTTTGTTCTCTGTTGACGGCTTTGTCTGATTCCTTTGTTTTGGCAGATATTGTATATAGACAACTATAAATATTCCCTGTCTGCCACAGTAAACTTTGAAGAGCTTTGCTACTCAAACAATGACTTTGTGTATTTCATTGGACCTGGGGGTCTGTAAATAATAATTAGCGGAATCGTCTGGGTAGACCTATTTTTTACGGCTACGTATGTCAAGCTGGTATAAAGAACTTCAAATGCATTGAGTTTATGACTAAGTTTTTGTGTCACACATAGATTTTCATTATAAATGACTGCAACACTTCTTCCTCTGCAAGTTAAACAGGGCTGATGTACACCACCACAATGGATTTGAAATAAAACAATCAAGATGGCATTTACCATTTAGGAATTACAGCCATTTTAAGAAAAATACTTCCATTTTCAGGGGCTCAAGGGTATTTGGACAATTGACTGACAAGAAGTTAACTGAACAGGTGTGGTCCATTCCCTCGTTACTTCAAGACAAATGAAGCAGATAAAAGGTCTGGAGTTGATATCAGGTACTGAGTTGGNAGGAGATCTCAATGCAAGTGAAGGAGGCCATCATTAGGCTGAAAAACAACATACATCTATAAGAGAGATAGCAAAAATTTAGGTGTTGCCAAATCAACACATTCTTAAAAAGAAAGAAAGCACTGGTGAGCTCAACAACATCGAAAGGCCCGGAAGACCATGGATTACAACTCAAATGCTACAAAACTGATAGGACACCAGGGGCCCGTTTCAGAAAGGAGGTTCAACCAACTCTGAGTTTAAACTTGAACTCTGAGTTGACTTACTCTGAG
>CM074948.1:7921317-7936112 GCA_037577455.1 Pangasius macronema | reverse complement strand
TTATGCTGTAAAGCACATTGGTCAGCTGCTGCTGTTATAAATAGTGCTATATAAATAAATTAAACTTGAAACTTGAATAGGTTTATATCAGTGGTGGCTGGTGGTTTTTAAAATAGGTGATACACTGGCCTCTTGCTTAATTCTCAGTCTCTTCTCATAAGAGCATCAAAAGCTAAGCTGCTAACTAGCTAGCTTTAATTTCACTGAAGAAGGGATTGACAGCTATATACGTAGATCTAATAAATTAACAAATTAAATTAAGGACTCAAATAATCAAACATAACATTATACTTGTCTTTTATTTACAATATTTACCAGTTCCAAAGATAACAAGAAGATAACAAGCTGTACCAAAACTTGTGTAAAACTGTTATGGATTAAGGTACTGACTGACGACTCCAGATCCGAACACTCTGTCAGACTGGCTCTGAGATGTTTAACTTTGAGGTGTCAGTTGTGTTCATTACTATTGCAATGACTTCAATTAACTTCTAGGATAATTTTGTAACTTTGTTGGTTATAAGACATTTAGTATGTGAAACAAAGATTATCTTCATCTGAACCAATTACCTGATCTTAATATTTCGAACACAATGTAGAAACTCCCTCAACCACTTTTTCATATGGTATGAAACAAACAGAGAGGAGAGGGATTATATTTAATAAAATCCTTTAAAAATACAGTAACTTAAAGATATTATGATGTTATGAGTATTATTTGAATTCATGGTTCTGGTTGCAGTTGTAAATATTGTAAATAAGCACATCATCAATAACCACCATTCTGGGGGTTTTCTCCCTTGTTAAAATCACAACATTAGGATGGCCATTATGTTGCCTCCCTAATTTCAGTTAATGTCTGGGCACATAACAACATTTATACACAAAAGCCCATCTTGAAGATGTTACGGCAAAAAGGAGGTGGATTCAGGTCTCATCAACTGAGCAAAAGGTAATGAAGGCAGAACAGACAGAGGAAAAGTCTGTGGGTGGAAATAGTGGCAGGCATCCGAAAGCGACACTTAGGGCTGCAGCGAAAAGGAGATGGTCCAGGTGAGCAGGCAGGGGAACCAGTAATCCTCAGGGAAAAAGAAACAGAACACACACAGAGCTGAGAGCGCATAAACACGAAGACAGCGAACTGACAAGGACAGGGACAAACACAAAGGCTTAAATAGAGCCTGTGAGTAGTGACAGCTGAAAACAATTAACTAATTAACAGTAGTGACAAGAGACGGCCAGAAGGGGCCGGTGATCCATGAACCGTGACAGAAGAAGGTGGTTTGCCTACTAATTGTAAATAAAAAGTGATATTATTATTTTCATTGCATCAATAAAATTGAAATTGAGCTAATGTTTTGTTTCTCAGTCTTTCACATTCAGTCATTTTTTTTTATCATAGTGGATCCAGACCCTGTCCCAGCAACACTGGGCCCAAGGCTAAAATAGTTCAAACCAAACTCAAACTGAACATCAAACTGAACATTCTGTCATCACACTATACTATTTGCCTTTTATCCTGTCTATACCTGTATACTATAATGATTTATAATCTCCATACTCAGTGTCACCCAGAAGAGCATGGGTTAGCTTTTGAGTCTGGTACCTCCAAAGGTTTGACGTCATATCATATATTCATGTTATAGTTTTTCCTTGCCACTGTAACCTCTGGCTTACTCATTAGGGATCTAAAACTACATTTGGATTTGGGTAAAGCTACTTTATAATAATGTTGTGTTATACAGTGAAATTGAATTGAATAAGATTTCATTTAAGTGAATCTTTATCATGGTATAAATAGTTTAACTTGACACATGTATAGCTAACATTATGCTACTTGATCAATTTTATGATTAATATATTGTCACAGGGTGCATTTTTATACCTATTCGAGTAAAATCGATTCCTTTGGTTTACTATTTACTTTGGTTTAGGTTTCCGACTGCACATATTTAAACAAATTTTCAAAACTGTATAACTTGTGTGTAGCACTGAAAACATACATGTAAAACTCTTTCATTGGTTTGTAAAAGACTCATCTATCTAAATAATCATAATAGATGCTTTCATGCATGTTTGGCAAATCAGTAGGCCCAATTTTGTATTCGCAATTCTCTAATGCCATTCATCATTAGGTGTCTGGTTTTGGACCAAACAGTCCATTGTGCCATTATTATTTTGAACATACTATTTAGTAAGGTAGTAATGCCAAATGAGACACAGCTTAAGTGTAGATACATATAGGCAGGTTTAGGCTACATTGTAACTGGGTTTTGGTAAAAACAGCTACTTTCAAAAATCAAGTAAAGATGCATCTTCATCTGTTTTCTTATGGTTTTATTTGTGGTAAATAGTGCCAGAGCAAATAGCAGGTTAGGAAATGTAGGCCTACTTGTATAGCACCTAAAGAGTTTAACCTGTAATGATCATTATAAAAAAAAACACTGGCATATGAAGAAGAATGTAAAAACATGCCAGAAAAGACAGAATGAAGGTGACGTGGCTAAGAGAGAGTGATCCGGTGTCTGGCTGCTTGCAGGACTCCCCTCCAGCATCTCGTGGCGAATAAAATGGAAATGCCACACAACTGCCACTAGGGGGCAAAATCTGACCGTCATATCCCGAGGATGAGTGCAGTGAAAGGCCCATATGGGGTTTCCATTCCACTGCTGTCTATTATAATAATAGAAGAAATTCAGGTTAACTGGACAGGTTAAGCTTAGTAGCATTTATTTTGTTGTCTGATAAGTCAAAGTCAAAATTTATGCCACAAAGCCCTTGTAGTGGAACTACTTGATATAACTAACATGACTTAATTCATCTGACATCATATAAGAGGGCGTGGCATCAAATAGGAACTGAAAAACACTGAGGTAGGAAAAGTAGAGTATGTTTGGCTAATAATTTTAGACCTTGATGCTGATGTTTATTTTTCACATCATATTTTATGCCAATTTTTTAAAAAAATTGTGAATTTGGAAATGTATTGAAGATTTTCTAAACCCTATTATTGTTGCTATTGCTGTAAGAAATTATAGAATGTTACTCAGGCCAATATCTTAATATGTATTAACATTCAATTAGTCTACAATATTAGAATATGTTTATGATGAATTGAGATTTCAGATCCTATTACTGAAATGTGATTTATATGTTTTAAACATGTAACTGAGCATGAAATTGAAGGCCTAAACCAAAGAATTTAATCCAAAGTAATATAAATGTTGTTACTATTAAAGTGTTTTTTAGCCTAGATATTGAAACTGAATGTTTATATACTAAGGTAGTCCACTATGACCAGGTCTTGGCTTTTAATGCATCAAAAAGACCTGATACATGCATACTGTTCATGAAATATTGACTATCCAAAATGGTTCCCTACACCCTACAAATGGGTATAGGTATTTTATGGTATGTACATATGGTACATAATTTGTGTAATAACCTATTGCTGTACATCATAGTTCATATTTAACTACAATATAACAATAATTCCAAAACATTAAAAAAAATTACATTCCTTCTGCAGTTCTCAGCTGTGCACTAGATCACAAAATCACCAAATTGTGCTGGATTCTGGACATACACAACTAGTATTCATTCACCACTTTATCATGTACAGGGTCACAGTGGATCTGGAGCCTATCCCCTGGCAGAAACCCACACAGACACTGGAAGAACATGCAAAACACCACTGTGCATAATTCTTTCATCTGCATTGCTAATCTAATTCCGTTTAACAATTCTACATATTTGTGTTTGTTTCACATTTGTTTGTGACATTATAGCTTGAAAACAAGTTTTATAATTAATTAAACATTGCACCTCGCCAGCCTCTGTGGCTGGTTGTTTAACAATTTTTGTAATATTGCCCCTCCAAAAAATAATTGATAACATTTTTAAATATCAAAGAAAAACAAAGAATTGCTTATTAAAAATGAGTAAATGACAGGAACAGAAGCAGGCAGAAGAATCTCCTGATCAGTCTTAAGCAAGAAAAGGAAGTGCCTTTACCATGTTGGAACACAGAGTACAGGTGATGGCAGCACACGTGTCAAATGCATGAGCTTTTAGTGGCAATGCAACAGCACACTGAAGTGCAGAGCTCGGGCAAGCCTAGCAGCCTATTGCCATCTCACTTACAGAGACAGATACTTTCAGTGGCTGAGTTTCATTCTCTAAGCTTCAGACCCACTTTGGTGGAGAGTGCTGATAACCCACCACCAGAGCATCTGATAATCATAGTGGTATTCAGGAGGGTGGATGTGCTGCAGGCTGATGGTAAGGCTGTTTGATTGAACTGAATCTAAATTTTCTACTTGAGACAGCTCCACGAATACCTAACCCAACCCATGCTATAGGTGCTCAAGTGAGGGTCTGGACTATCCAAATTGTATCAAGTGTATTAAAGAGCTATTGGGCTTACTCAAAAATGCATTGATGTTGCAGCCTGAGAAAATGCATACTGGCTGCAGTGGCAAAGTTGAAATTAATGCCTCTGGTACAGATGCAGATGGTCTCACTACTAGTACAGGCTCATCAGACCAGGCACATAAAAGGAGCTGACAGGATGGTTTATAAAGTGTATGCTGTTTCAGCAAATGTTCAGTGTATTCCTAACATAGGGTACAGTTGTTGGCCTCAGTTGGCCTCAGAGGCATGAGATTGTTGAATCCTGTCCATAACACAAATTACTGTCTGCCACCACTAAAGTTGAAATTTTTTAATCTGTTCAACGAATGAAGCTAACTGATTCCATTTGGTTAAATCAATCATTAATTAATACTGTGCAGCCTGATCATGCAGCCAACACTACTATTGCACATACTGAAACTATGGAAGTGTCCAGCTCGGGCCAAATAAACCCATCAGGACTCAATGAACTCGGGGCATGGAAGTAGCCAATACTGCTTCATTCACCTTAGTGACTTGCTCAAAAAACCAAACTAAACATATCTAGCTATTCAACTATTCCAAGAAAGTTGGGTTTCTGGAACCGGAGTGGACTGATGGAGTGAACTGATGGAGTGGATTGATGAAGCAGGATATAACACGGGCTATGTGGGTGCTAGCTACATACTTCAAACTTTGCTTCTATCTCCAAGAATTATCATAAGGAGGAGATGTTCTGAGTATTCAAACTATAAAATCTCACATAAGCGACAAGACACGTAGGCATGTTAACAGTAGATAAATCAATCATTTTTTTTTAAATTTTGGCTGAAGTGTCCTTTTAAGGGAATCAGCATCCATCATTAATTTGTTGAGCAAGAGTAGGACTTCAGGTGAAATCTATGTCAGTGTCTCTGTGAGAGATTATGAAGAACAGGTCATGCTGCAGTAACATGTCTTATTCTGTGTTATTAGATTCAGCAGATATTATGAATATCTGAGTATAAAAAAAACAAGAACAAAGCAAACAATGTTCAACTACAAATCAGGCTAACCAGCAAACATTAGCAACCTATCTATGTTAACATGCTAGACATTGCCTAGTTTTAACTCCAGTTTAAGCATACCATGCCTTACTAAAGTAATTGATGTAATTGAAGTTAACATAGGGTGACAAAATAAAGGCTAAAATGAAAAATGGAGCCAGATTAGGTTCCTTTTCTGCTTCAGGTGAATGTTTTCACTTACTTTTACTGTACATGTAATGATACTGTATGTTTTTCTGCATTATTTAAATAAATCCACAGTAATGTTACAGTCAAGTAAGGTTCTTGAATACCGTATTATCTGCCATTACTGTAAATAGTTTCCCAGAGCACCATGCAGTCTATGGTATAGAACTGGATAAAACACACACACACACACACACACACACACACACACACACACACACACACACACACACACACACATTTAAAGCATCATCATGGTTTAAACACAATATTCTGTAGCAATTAGAGACTTATTTTACTGTGAATATACGGTGGGGTCCAAATATCTGAGACCACTAGTGAAATGCTTTGTCAATTTCATTACAAATTGTATTGTCAGCAAAAACTTGTGAAATATAGAAGCTTAGAAATATTTTTGCATGAATTTCATAGTTTCCTAGTGTGTCCTAGTTCCCCCTTTGTGCTTTAATGACAGTGTGAACTCAAGCTGGCATGGACTCCACAAGTTTGTGTAAAACCTGATGATCCATGTTAGATCAAATCCATGTCATCTGAACACATGCTTCAGTAGAAGAGATGAGATTCACAGAAAATCTGACCTTTTGTACAAAGCAGTTAACATGATCAGTATCACAAATTTGCTTACATTTAAATAGACCTAGAAATTATGCAACATCTCGACTATTGAATAGTCAAGATGTTGCACATTTCCATCTTTTTTATTTATTTATTTATTTTTTTTTAGAATTTTCAAAATCCTGTGTCCTCGTCATTCAGACTTACAGACACACACACTCACACATGAACACACCTTTGAAACCTTGTGCAATCTTAAATGATTGACTGGCCTTGTTGTGCAGAAGGCGGTGATTTCAGCACCAGTGTTCGTCAGAACTGCGTCAGAGCCCAATTCAGCTGAGACACATACACACAGAGAGAGAGAGTGAGAGAGAGAGAGAGAGAGAGAGAGAGTATAGTTCCTCAGTCTCAGGTCTCAGCATCTCCACAGGGCGGCTGCTACATAACCAGTAGCGAAAGAGAAAAATCTCAGAAGTGTTTTTGAAAAAGAAGAAACTAAGGCACGGTTGATCTCGATCTGGCCGTGTTAGAGATTTAACCGGCCGTTTCAGCACCTCGAACAGCGCACACAATGGCTCCTGTAAGCGCGGAAGAAGGGCATGTCGGTGAGTAGCCTAAAGGCAGAGTCAAACATAATAGATATATATGTGTTAATAATAGATGTTGTGTAAATTTGATGCATAAACTACAAGCCGAGAAATCAGAGATCGCTTTTTTCCCTAAATAATATGTAACTGTAAGTTAATTCCAGGGTGCGGGGCGCTGTACATGTGCGTGATTGTGGTGTGTAGTGTGAAAACGCTGCTTTTCTGTGACGCGCGAGATGGCTATAAGTAGATAATGACGTAATTGTTGGAGCTTACCTAATTGCGGTGTACAACGCGTGAATTTGGATTTATATTTGCATGTGTGTGTTTTTGTGTGTATGTGTGTGTGCGGGGGATAGGAATATCGGAAATTTAGATTTGCAAGAATCCTGTGTGTGTGTGTGTGTGTGTGTGTGTGTGTGTGTGTGTGTGTGTGTGTGTGTGTGTGCATGGAGGTGAAATTCCACTGGGAGAGACACCCACCATGCAGTAGGAAATTTCCAGACCACTATTATTATCGACTCACCTATGAGTAATTAATGTTGAGGATCCCCACGCTACAGAGTGGACTTTATTCATACACAGTCTATAATACACAAACAGGATAAATCTCTTGAGAGGTTTTTGCCTATCTGTGAATCGAGTGTTATTCTCAGAGTGTTATGGTTTTTGTGAGTCATGCTCGACTACGTCAGTCACGATGTCTGTATTTATCTGCTGACTTTGATGCAACACAACCGTTTGTACAAATTGTGCCCATATATGAAGAAAGAGAGAAACAGAAGATGTAATCAATTCTCAGTGAGCAACAACATCTATATACATCTTTTACTGAGCAAGTCTGACTTAATTTGGTCAATAACGAAACATAATTACTGGTCAATTCTGGCCCACATTAATCAGGTCATGGTAAGTTTAATGTCTTGTATACAATCATAATAGTAATATTTTCTACTTCCTTGAAAACACATATTAAAAACTTTCATACAGGCCTAAATCTAGATGTCTTCTTTACACCACTGAAATGTTTTGGATTCACTGGGACATATAGCAGACTATACTGACTCAATAAAAAGTGGCAACTAGGGTTACAATATGGGAACTTCATTAAACATGCTTCTATACCATACTGATTTAGGCTGGCAGGAGTTTCTTGAGATAAATTAGCTGACATTGATGTATGTGTGCTGTCTTGTCTCCCCCAGGAGAGGTCCCAATAAGCGTGGCCATCGTAAGCGTCTTTGGTCTTGTCTTCAGTGTTTCTGCCTTCTCTTGGATTTGCTGCCAGCGCAAGACCAACAAGAGCAGCACCAAGACCCCACCATACAAATTTGTCCACATGCTCAAGGGTGTGGACATCTACCCCGAGAGCTTAAATGGCAAGAAAAAATTTGCTGGAGAGAAGATGCCAGACCCAGTGCAGGGGAAGGCAAGTCCAAGTCCCAGCAATGGGCGTCCACCACTTCACCTCGACCTGGAAAAACGAGACCTGAATGGGAACTTCACATTTGTACCACCTGTTGCCCATCCCAAAGTGCGAAGCTCCCCAGATTTGGACATCTCTTCCCCACACCCTGGCTTCAAACAGGGGGGATACCAGGAGGAGGAAACCTCAGAGAACAATGTCTCTGGCCAGACGCCCACATCATCTCTGGACAAGACCCAGGACAAGGACAGTGGCGTAGGCACACTCTCCTTCTCGCTCGAGTACAACTTTGAAAAGAAGGCTTTTGTTGTGCATATCAAGGAGGCACATGGCTTGTCTGCCACTGATGAGCAGTCCCTGACCTCTGATCCTTATATCAAGCTCACTCTGCTCCCTGAGAAGAAGCACAAGGTGAAGACGCGGGTGCTCAGGAAGACCCTAGATCCAGCTTTTGATGAAACCTTCAGCTTTTATGGCATTCCATATGCTCGTGTCCCTCAGCTGGCTTTGCACTTTATGGTGCTGAGCTTTGACCGTTTTTCTCGTGATGAGGTTATTGGAGAAACACTCGTTCCATTGGCTGATGTCGACCTCGCCGAGGGGAGGGTCCTGATGAGTCGTGACATCATCAAGAGGAATGTGAGGGTAAGGCCTATGGTCTTCCATAGTTTAAAATATTATTAAAATTATCTATAAATTACAACAGGTGTATTATTATTTAAAATGAAATATCAATGTATCAGCTTGTAAAAATTGTCTAATATCTTATTACTGATGGTAAAACAGTAAGTACATCTACACAATAATCTAATTTCTGAGTGAATGAGAGCGATTTGATAGTGTGTACATATGTGATGGTGCCTGAAAGGGAAATGAGTGTCTATCTGATCTCCTGTTTCCTCTGTTCAATAACGTACCATTAGAATAGCTCGGTATTAAGCCTACATGACATGGGCAACTATAGACACACTCATGAGCCCAAAGACACTTAACGCTCTGTGTCTGTGTGTGGGGGGATCAATAAAGAGGTTTATATTTCCCCTATATTGAGGCAAAGATGAACCACTGATGCACATGCTCTAAATATTTAATAATAACTCTAATAAACAAACTATGTGTCTTATACATTAAAGGGTGACCCTAGAAATATTTGAAAGAATTTTAATAAATACATTTTGGAATAAATATCTAGTTGTTGTGGACTTTTAACATTCAGTCAAATTTGGGAAATGTGATTGTGGTTTATTTAGTAATATTAGCTCAGGAGTGTACCATCTCTTCTCAGTAGATAAACAATCTATGAAATTAGACAAAAATTTCTTTCCAAGGGTAAGGATGAATGATTTCCTTTTCACTGATGGATGATTTATGGGGTGATGGTTTGTCCTACCGCCCAGTTAGTTACTGATTTAGATCCTGCTGATATTCATGGCTGGCTGACTCACACAATAATGCCTGTAACACTCTGTCAAAATGCAGAACAATTGGCACTGCCAGAGACATGTCCTGATTTCAACAACATGATTTCATCATCATGCATGGATAATGAACTTCATTTGGAGCGGTAGGAGAAATCATTATCCTCTGCTGGTGAAAACAGCTCAAAACAGTCAGAGATAACTACTCTGTTTGACTGTAATCTCACATAGAGGTCAAGACACATCCTGAGTCATCGCCACAGCAGCAAAGAACCCCTGCTGTTGGTTGCCATGGTAATATGTCACCATATTCACACTTTGAATGTGCTGAATACAGCCAGCATTTGTTGTGCTGGATAGGCCATGTAAAGAAAACTGAATGAGATGCTGGGTTCATTTGTGTTTGGAACAGTTGTAGATTTAGGCGCCATGAGTTGTGCTGATAGGAATTGTAACATCTGTTCACAGCACAAATAGCATAAAATGGCTGCAGACAGAGAAAGATGAAGGGAAGTATGTCTGTTAAAGTGTTGTGGATTGAATATGAATGCGTCATGTTGCTTTACACCTCTTTTCTCTGTAGAGGAGTGCAGGAAGAGGAGAGCTGCTCCTGTCTCTATGTTATCAGTCGACCACCAGCACCCTCACTGTGGTGGTTCTTAAGGCTCGCCACCTGCCCAAGACGGACCACAATGGACCTTCTGGTGAGCAAATGAGTAAGAATGATAGAAGAGGCAGTCAGAGAGAAGTCAAAGATTGTCAGCACATGACTGTTTATATATGGACAGTTATCAAGATTACTTAGTTTCATTACAGCAGTGTCTAATAGTATCCAATATTTAAGCACATGACTCTATAACCAAGAGTCATAATCCTACATCGGTAAATGATAGAAACATAAAATAAAAGAGAAGGAGCCCAGGGGTATTTCAGAAATAGGGAAAAAAAATTGGAGAGAGGTTTCAAGATCTGAAGAGCAAATAAGGTATATGTAGAAGCTTATTAGTTATATACTATTACATTTTACATGCTCTGTATATCTCAAAATCCAGACTGTATTTGTACATATGGTGTAAATCTTTGTGCTGATACTCCTGCTTTAGACCAGAATAGCTCATAAAGCTATTGTCATGACCTTAAAGCAAGCAGTGCTTTTCAACAGCACTCAGTATTTCCTCTCTATTGACCCAGCTATAGATTTCTGACCTGTAAGATCCTACCAAGCCTCTTTTTTTCCTCTCACTCTCTTTTTTCTCCTTCCCTTTGTGTCTTTCTAGACCCCTACGTGAAAGTGAACCTGTACCAGGGCAAGAAACGTGTATGCAAGAAGAAGACTCATGTAAAGAAGTGCACGCCAAACCCTGTCTTCAATGAGCTCTTTGTCTTTGATGTGCCTTCAGAGGAGGGCCTGCGGGACACCAGCGTGGAGCTTCTGCTGCTGGATTCTGATAGGACGGCACGCACACCTGTCATTGGCCGCCTCCTCCTGGGCACTTCCTCCCCAGGCACTGCTGGTGAGCACTGGCGCGAGATCTGTGATCATCCACGGCGACAGATTGCCAAGTGGCATGCGCTGGCCGAAGACTAGCTCATGATACATGACATATGCTTAAGAACTGTCAGAATACAAAGGAATTGAAGTGGGACTTCAGGGTTTTAGGGGACTTATTACGAGCGATGTCATCTGTTGGCTATGTAATTAAGATGGGGCTTCTTCCAAAGGGGAGGAGCCAACTGTATCCAGCCAATCAATGATTCCAAAGACAATCTGCAACACCCAGTGATGCTTCTCTTCATACTTCATACAATATTTAATTGGTCACCATATTGTGCAGTTCAAAATGTCATGTCTCTATCGCTGTTCGCTGCTCAATATCAATATCAATGTACAAAAAAAAGTGAAAAAAGAAACAAAACGGTTACTCTGAATATATATGTAAATATATGTGGATGAACCTTATATTTTGTAAAGGCCTTTAATTTTATCAAATTTCATTTTCTTTTAACAGATTTATTCTCTTTTTTGTACTCCATTTATTGATTTTTGGTTCAGGGTATTTTGCCTGTGTTTTTGTAAGTTAAAGTGGCCGGTCATATCTCATATTTCAGCTATGTGGAGGTAGCCTAAATTAGGCCAACCTTTATGAATGATGGCCTGCATGAACTAAAGAAACCTGGCTGTATGGGAGGCTTCTGTCTATATGTGTGTGAGTGTGTGTATGTGTGTATTCAATTCTGACTGCAGAGAGAGAGCTCTCATTACAGTGAGTACAATGGCAGAATGTAATGTACATGTACCTTAATATAAAATGTCAAGTTCAGAGCAAGACACTGTGCCTCTTAATTATTTCATTCTTAAAGTTAGCACAATGAAGCTGTTACGGTAAACATACAGTCAGTTGTTTGTTTTTTTGTCTGAAGTTAGCTGCAGTAAGTGTTTTGAAAATCCAAACACATACAGATCCTTTGTTTACTGTTTAGCTGCCAAAACCCATCCATGCACTGCCTAGACTAGAACTTAGTACAATGCTAGTGCTAGAGAGGAAGCTTTCTGAATTCATAGGAAACATGATCAGCATGATCGATTACTTGTTGGCATTCGACATAATTTTTTTTCTCGTGTTTATAGAACCTGGTGTGTCATAGACCACAGCTTCTCCTCTGCGCAGATGTTACAGAAAGGTGTGAAAATGTGAAGAGAAGCTTGCCAAATAGTAAATAAAGTGTTCTGACTTAAAAATCACTGACTACCCATTAAATATTAATGTCACGATAATGAGGTTTGACACATTGCTGTACTTACTGCATCAGGTTTTTACCAGTGATGAGCCAACTTGAGAAAATAGAGAGGGGCAGAGATTGCTACCGAGGGATGATGTAATTTGTCTGGATGGGTTGCAAACTTTCTCTCTCTCTCTCTCTCTCTCTCTATCTCTCTCTTTCTCACTCTATCTATCTATCTATCTATCTATCTATCTATCTATCTATCTATCTATCTATCTATCTATATTCATCTCTCTGTCTGACTTCTCTATCTCAAACTTTAGACTCTGTATCCAAGTTGTTTTATCTATGAAAACTAAGGTCCTCTTAGCATGTTGTGCTCTGCAGACCAGGAGAAGCTAAAATCCTACTCATCATCCCTTCATGCGTGATGAGGTCATGCATGTACCACCAGAGGCATTGTTATAAGTGCCAGCACACAAACACTCTAGGATCACGCAGCCAAATATATCCCCAGTCTGTTTTATTTAAAGTTCCGCACCATCATATGAAATATTCATGAGCATTCACCAGAGAGGAACACAGTAGACATGCAGCTCACATGGCTCCAAGAATGTGTTTAACGGCATAAGTGTACTTTAAATAATGAAAGAACAAAACTAAAAAAAAAAGAGCTTCGTTTAAATAAACAGTCAAAACTATGCTTAAAAATGTCTTTCTAAGACAGTGTACAATTCCAGGGCGCCACTGGAAATTCATTATCCCTCCTTGCAGTGACACAAGCACTCCTGTGCGATGTGGACTTGTGTGGACAGAGTAGGTCTCAGAGAAAATATGCAGTGTTTAGGAATTCTGTTAGGAGCTGTGTGCACATTATGCAAAACTCAAACCACCATGTCTTTATTGCTCAACATACATCTTTTTGCTTCAAAATGTCTTTTTGTTAAAATCATTGTTGAGAGTTACAGCCTTTAAAAAAGGGGCACATTAAAATATATTAACACCATTAAATAAACAGGGAAATCCATTTGGTTCATTTTTTTTTCGCCCAGAAACCAATAGGAATGCCAACATTTCATATAACTACATACATCCTGTTTCAGAGAGTGAAATAAAAACATATGGTGAGAAATTGACCCTGATAGAGGTCCTAACAGTGTTTTAGAAACCATTATTAAATGCTTATTTCAGGGCTGGAAAATGCATCATCCACTTTTAGGATGTGTGTGTATGTGTCTGTTAGAATTGTATTTTTAGCAGTACTCTTGAGTTCTCAGAATATCTAGCCAAGGACTCATTTGTGCTGCAGACAAAGGCCATGGAGACTAACTTATAGGGCAATAGAGAGAGGGAGAAGATAGAGAGAGCGGAAGCGAGAAGCGAGATTTTTATGGCTCGAGCATCCAAGTGCAATTTAGAGGAAGCCATATTTTATAGCATGGCCAGTGGAGCCTGGACCTTTCTCTTGGGGCTAACACAGTCCACAATGACAAGAGTGAGATACAGAGAGAGCAAGAAAATAAAAAGAGAGAGAGAGAGGCTGGCTATAGAAATGATGAAGCACTAGGGTGTGGCACAAGAGGAAACAAAAAAGGTCAGAGAGAATGATGAAGGAATATATGAAATAAACCATGCACATAAGAGATCAACCATGAGAGGATGCAGAGAATGAGAGAACAAAGAGAAGTGAGAGAATATAAAGAGTGTGTGGGGAGAGAAATCAAATCATGGACTCCAGAGCTGAGATGAGAAAGAAAAAGAGAAGGAGGAAACATCTAATGAGAATAATGGATGATTTCCTAGCAGATGGTGGGAAAATCTGGGTTGGAGATGAGGAGGAAATTAAAGGAAAAATGCAGAGAGAGGAACAGAGAGACTGAGAAAAGAGAAAATATCAGAAAGCTGAGATTAGACCTGAAAAGGTAAAATGATACTGAGAGAAAAGATAAGGAAACTATGAGAAAGAGAATAGAGAGAGAAACAATGAAGGTGGTAAGGAAAGGCAGAGAGACATTTGACTACTTGGTATTCAGAACAGGCTGATAACTGTCTCGATAGTAAAACATAAATTGAATAAAAAGAAGACAGGAGACGATTAAACTTCAGGAGGGAAAGAAGAGGAATACTGCAAGCTGAGATAAGGACCCAGACAAAAAAAAAACAAAAGGCACTCCCTCATGCAGGAAAAGAACCCATACACCCAGATATATGCTACATAAATATTAGGGCTGAGCAGTATGACAAAATCATGTTGATATCATGATAAATCATCATAATTTCTTATATATTGTGGATATTGTTTTATATATATATTAATTTCTACAAATGTTAACAATTATAAATATTGACCATGAGGAGCTGATTTGATGTAAAAAAAAAAAAAAGTTTCTACTTAATCTTTAAAATTTTATATATATATATATATATATATATATAT
>CM074948.1:7901828-7915201 GCA_037577455.1 Pangasius macronema | reverse complement strand
TGTGTGTGTGTGTGTGTGTGTGTGTGTGTGTGTGTGTGTGTGTGTGTGTGTGTGTGTGTGTGTGTGTGTGTGCCAGGGACTGTTGTACAAGGGACACACTAACATGTGGTGTTTTAGAGAAAATGCTTCTGTTCAGTATGCCTCACACACACACACACACACACACACACACACACACACACACAAACACACACACACACACACAATGGGAATATCTCTGTATACATGCATCTCGCGTATTAAAGACATAAACATGCGCAAACAAATGGAATACAACTTTAGTTTTCTTAGTCTTTCACACACATTTGAGACATATGATACATTGCAACAGTGTGTGTAAGTCGTATAAAGGTGTTTAAAAATTTTTAGTTGTGGCTTTTGAATAATCATCTTCTTAATCACCTCCTCATTAACTCTCTCTTACTCCATCTTTCACAGAAACCTCTTTGTATGTATTTATTCATGTTTGTGTCCTTTAAATGTTAGTGGGCTCGTGCTCCAAAGTGACCAAGAATACGAGTTGCTACTGATTAAGGTCAAGCCGAGAGCAGAATATCAATGTGGACCCTGTCCTAAAACGTCCAACACTCATATATCAAGTCTCTTCTCTCTCTCTCTCTCTCTCTTTCTCTCTCTCTCTCTCTCTCTCTCTCTCTGTCACACACACACACACACACACACAGACACACACACACACACACACACACACAAAATCAGAGAGAGAGAGAGCAAAAAAGTAATGCCAGAGGCTGATCTGTCTGCCAGACCACATGATTATAAAGATATCATTAGTTGAGCACAGAGTGCAAATGACCCAGCTGTCACCAGGCAGACTCATCTGGTGCTGTCCACACACACACACACACACACACACACACACACACACGGCAGGCTGCTGCCCAAATTAACGAAGCCAATATTAAACTGTTGAGCGCCTCTCTTTTGTTCATCCCCACTGTCTGTCACATGTCAGCTGGTTATGAGGCATTCAGTTTGGCTTATAATTGTTCAAGATGAAATTTAAAAGTTTAAAAAAAAATTTAAAAGAAAGCGAGAGAGAGAAAAAAAATAAGTATTTATCTCTCTGATGATTTTTTTAAAATGAATAAAAAAACACCAATGGTTAATGATTCACTCTCTCTCTCTCTTTGAAAGCACATGCTGTGTTCCGACCTAACACCAGTCATTTGCCATTATATAAGTGCACCCCAAACAGTGTATTATATAAACAGTACCACAGTGAGCTGTCACTTCAAGACCTCAGCATGTAGTCTTCAAAGTTCAACAGAGTTCACCACAGGTGCATGTATTTGCACAGAAAGCAAATCTGTTCCAGTTCAGTCAAAAATCCGATTACTAAAGACATGTTGAAGATGAAATTGCACAATAGAAATGAATTGAATGATAACATACTATTTAATTGTTCAATCCAGATGTATTCTGCTAGGTATTCAGGCTGATAAATTACATTAGGGATGTGTACATTTCATTTTTGGTCAGTCTGTTGTTTTAAGCCTGATGTTCATTATAGTGTACTTCACAGAACAACTAGTGTTCCTTTTCCTGAATGTTTGCCAGTAAAAACTTTATTCTTTATTCTTTAATCTTACTTTACACACAGAGAAAATAAATATTTCCTAAAACAGGATGCAGGATGAGAGATTAATAGAAGAGTGTATGATTGCAAGGGAAGAACAGAAGCTAGTGGTCGTCCCTCTAGAGCGGACTTTGTCCATTACTCTCCATGAAGGCCCAATACATTACACACAAAATGCTTTTTTTGGTGTTTACATTAACCATTAGAGTGGAGAGTGGAATGTCAGAGCCAGAGAGTGACAAAGAGAGGGAGTGGCAAAGAGAATTAGTTAGAAAGAGTGAAACACTAAAGCAAACCTGTCCACAGCAGAGGGAAAGAGAGAGCGAGAAAGAGACTCAGCTGCTTGATTAGTGATGTTTATGACTAAAAAAACATGTGAGCAGCCAAAGGGCCTCAAGCAGCACCTGATCCAGAAGCTGCTGTACTGCACAGGAGAAATGGAGCACTTTCACACATACGTGCAGGGTAAGAGTCCACATTACACCCCTACATACCAAACGCTCTGTAATACAAACTGTAGAAGGTTAATGAAGAAAAGACCACAAAGAAAGACTTTAAATATGTTTATATTGAAATATCTTTGATGTGTTTAGTGATACTGGTAATAATTTGCTGGTAATGATTTGTTGATATTTTTATTATTTCTCTGAAAAGTTAGTGATTGTTTACCGCTCTGACACCATGGGCATCATTGATATTGTAGTGCAGATTTTATAGGAGAAAAAATATAACCTTAAAAATGTTTTACATTTATCTCAAATATAAGAGATAGCGGTAAGATTTTGCTGGTAGCTCTAAAAAACAAAAGAGCTATGTCATTACAATGAGAAATCCAGAAAGTTCCATCATGCAATGCTACAGTTTCACTGATACGATAGTCAATCTAGATATTCGATTTGCTTTAGACTTGCCATTATGCTAAGACATTGAGGATTAGAATGTTTATAAGTCCAGTAAACACACTACATCATTCTTTTCCTCTCAATTCATCTAAAGAGAGCTTTATTGGCAGAAATGTGAGAGGGAAATTATTAGAAAAGCTGAATATATTTAAGGAAAATATGAGCAAGAACAACAAAACCAATAAAGGTGAATGCAATAACAGCAGCAGAATGTCAGCTCATACTGTATACCACAAAGATATTATTAATATAAAGAACTATGTGGAGAAAGCATGTGATATTGATGAATGGTCCAGATGATGGAGTCTCCCACAGTCTCTCAGTCTCTTTCTCTATCTCACTCTTCCTTTCTGCTTTGTTTAGAGCAGATGGACTAGTGATTTCCCATCCAAAAGGGGGTGTACACGGGCATTTAGTGTGTTATGTTTCATAGATGTTTCTTTATTATTCCGAAAATCAGTATTCAAAAAGTGTATGTTCAGATATTTCTATCGAAAGTCTGTGATGCAAATATTCTCCAATAAATTGTATGAGGTTTGGAGATGGAGAATGTCTTAGCAAAACCTTGTTTTTTCTCCTTTTTTTTCTAACATCTCAGAATAATTTTAAGTGATAGATGCGGTAGATTGTAAAATCGATGTACATTTCCATTTTCCCCCATTAAAAATACTATGGTCGTAGCAAACCTTTGCACTCCACTGCTTCTCTGTCTCTCTCTCTCTGTCAGATCAAGCTTTCTTTATGCAGATGCTGGAGTGGTTATTGCGAGGTGTCTCTGGTGTGATCATGGTGAATAACCCTTTGAGTGGGGCTCTGATTCTTATTGCTCTGTCATTTGCCAGTCCCTGGCAGGCTCTTCTGGGAAGCCTGGGACTCCTCTCATCCACAGTCATGGCAATCCTCATTGGCCAGGAACGGTGAGGGAAAACCACAGATTCCACACAGACACACATACATTCACACACAACTTGACAAAATAGACATTGGTGTGGGTGTGTTTATGTGCTGCAGAGCAGAGGTTTCCAGGGGTGAACACGGTTATAACGGGATGCTGGTGGCCTTATTGATCGGTGTGTTCAGCAATGCAGGAGACTGGTACTGGTGGCTACTGCTGCCTGCATGTCTCGCTGGAGCCGCAACGTAGGACCCTCACATGCACACATACGTATGTACACACATGCACAGGGTCTGTGATGGTCCTATACCTCCTTCTCTTTCTCACTCTCTCTCTCTCTCAGTACATTTCTATACAGTGGCATGGCTGCTGTGTTGGACAGATGGGATGTGCCTGTAAGTGTGTTCCCCTTCAACACTGTCCTGCTGCTGTATTTGGCCTGCACCGGTATTGAAAACCCATACTACCCCAACCATCCAGCCCTGCCACAGGTGGCACCACTGATCATCAACAGCACACACCTCGACATACCTCAGGTTAGGACATCAATGCACTCATCGGGGGATGCTAGAGCTGTGCATGCTTCTGTACTATTCCAGACCATTTCTGAGTATACATAACTGTGTTCATGCAGAGAAAAGTAGTCCAGACCCAGATGACTCACTATTTACCATATTTACTATTTGCCACAAAAAGAAGTGTGGAGTAATGGACACTTTTAGCATTAACCTGTCCATGAACAGCTTTTAGCATATAACAAACTGAAAACATGGCTATCAGTGATAGCAGTCAGAAATGTGTCTGCTGTGCTGCTTTTTTCTCCATATCAAAACTGTCTCATTAAAAAAATAACATAGTACCAAACTATGAAATGGAAAATGTGATGATGATTGTCCAAGATAGCTGCCCTGTTAACGGTTGCAGTGTTGTAATGATTTGTTCATGTATAAATTTATAAGAGTCCCCAGTGTGCCTGAATCAGCAAGGGTATGTAACATTACTGAAAAAAATGGATGCAGTTTGAGATTTGTTTTGATGTCACATGACATCTTGGATTCTCTCTACCCAAAACATTCATTCATTCCTCTTCAGTAACTACTTTATCCAGGTCAGGGTTGCAGTGGATCCAGAGCCTGTCCTAGGAACACTGGGTGTGAGGTGGGAGTACACTGGACACTAGTCTATCACACACATTCATGCCTAGGGGCAATTTAGAATAACCAACCCACTTACTGGCATGTTTTTGGGAAGTGGGAAGAAACCAGAGAACCTGGAGGAAACTCAAACAGACATTGTGAGAACATTTGTAACTGCACAGAAAGGCAAACTCAGAATTGAATCAGGGATTGTAGAGCTGTGAGGCAGTTTTCCGTGTGCTGACTGCAACCATAATAGGCACAATATAAATAATATACTGTGACATGAATGTATATATTCTTACTGCTATCATCACACTGCTAGTGTCCTCACTTTACTTTTCTAGTCCTTCCATCTGCTGCTCTCTCTGTTCAGAAGAACAAGCTTCAGCATGTATGAGTGTTAAAGGGAAAAAAATAGCCTATTTATAATTCATAGCATTCCAGTATTCTACCTCTTCCATACTAGTCTGAATTTCAAAGAACCTATATCCACATTGCCTCCATGCTAACCTGTGCTGTGTCAGGTCCTCTGTGATTTGCTTTTTGCCTCCTTAGTGCAGTTGCACCCTGTGGAGGTCCTTTCAGGCCTCATCAATATACAGCTTAACAGCATCCAGTGCATCCGGCATGTCTCCATGGAGACAACTTGAGCCAAGAGAGAGCGAGCAGTAGAGGAAGAGTATGAGAAGAAAGGGAGCAAGAAAGAGTTGTAACTTTTATACCGCTATAGCTCTTTTACCGCCCTGTGTCATGAATAGCCTATTGGGCGAATGGAAATTTCCAGAGCGCTCCCACTCACTTCTGTAACTCTCACTGGCAGTGAAATGCATTTCTCATTATGTACATTGTAAATCCAGTTATGGCCTCACATTATTTCTCACATTAAACACTATTTCTATCATATATACTTTATAAACCTGACAGGACCTACAAAATATAAAACATTAGCACAAAACTTTTTTTATGGCGCAATGTTAGAAAATATGTTTAAACTTATAAATTTAAAAAAAATGTCCCAACATTCCATTTGTTTATCAAAAATCTTTCTTCTTTAATAAAAGAGAAGTTAATAGATATAAGATATCTGGTAATAAATTTAATTTATTTTCAAAACAAATTTAAATGAAAATTGTACAGTTAGTGCAATATTTCGCATTAACTGTTATCAAATGGGACAACAGTAAAGTCCAAAGGTCGGTGTCTAATATCAAGAATTTTATTTAATCAGTTGAAGACTTTACCACAGATTAAACACATAATGCACAGAAGCCTATGTTCAGAGCATATGTGTTACCAATTAAATATACAGTATGGCACCAGAACATTTTGAATTAATGTTATGCACACAGGATACTCACATGCCGGGATTTTATCTCTGCTTTGTGTAATGTATTCTTGAATAATGAGTATCAAGCATAAGATTTTGCACTAGTTTTAGTAAGTTCCCATTTAAATACATTATCTTCATCATCAGGCTTAATAACTGCTTTTAACCTGGTCAGAGTCCTGGTGTATCAGGATCCTATTCCAGGAACACTGAGTACAGGGCGGGAATACACCCAAGATGGGACACCAGTCCATCAAGGGGCGCCATTTACACACATTCACACCAATAGGCAAATTGGAGTTGTCAGTTCACCTACTGGGAAGTGGTAGGAAACTGGGGAACCCTAATTAAACATACCTTAAGATTTTAGCACAAATCTAAAAACTGTAAGTTTACAAGAGATAGAAAATATGTGTCTTCTGTGTGCACTAATGTAGCTCTCAGTTTGTCTGTTTTAGATGTGTAGGGTCCAATTGTTATATACAGACTTCTGTGCAATTTATACATATCACTGTTATTCTTGTTTTTGCATTTTACTGCTGTGATAAAACTCAGCAAAAAATGATACAGATCTTCTTCTTCCATGTATGTAATGAAATGCTGTTGAACAGGAATTAGATACAATTAGTTTTTTTGTTTTTTTTTTTTATTTTTGTTGTTGTTATTTTGTTAGGTTAGATTTTGTCTCTGCTCTGTGGTGAATGACTGTGCATGTCTGTTTTTTCTGTTAGCTTGTGCAGGGGGCAGTGTTGGGAGTGGGGCAGATCTACGCTTGTGATGCGCTGGGGTCATCTCTAATCATTCTTGCAGCTGTGCTGCTATACTCTCCAGTCCAGGCTTTTAATGCACTGCTGGGATCAAGTCTCGGGGTACTGGCAGGTGAGGAAGGGGGGGTGATACTGACTGCTGTATAATGTTAACATTATGTTTTAACATTTTATTACATTTTAACAATTTTCAGCCTTTCATGCTGCAACACTGAAGACTTTCTTCATTATACCAGAGTCATTGTTCATTATTTCTAAAAATGTAATTATAAGTTCTAGATCAATGCTCCTGATACTAGGTAGCCCTACTGGAACGTAATCATCAAGCATAAATAATGGCTTTGACTAAGCTTATGCTCACACATCTCTCTCACTTTCACCATTGTTTTGCTAAACAAGGAAAACATAAATGATTGTATATGCAAGAAATGATTCATAAGCAACAGTGCATGCAAATGGTTTAACTAAAAGTGACAGGAATAGCATGAGATAACACTCTTCTAGCGGTAAAAATAATAGAATAATGGTAGCCTATAGACATAACAGTTTGCATTATTAAGAAGCAACACATATACAAAGCATCTAACTGCTTATAAGTGGCTATGGTATTACTGAGATAATATCCTTCACCAGAGGTTTTTCCTTCACCAAGGGAGTTCAGTGGGTGTTAATTCTTACTTATTCTCCTTTCCATGAGTTGTATGAGTTGGTTTGATTTCTCATGAGAAATCAGCCATTTTTGTGTAACATTATACTTTATATAAAGGCCTTGAAGATGAATCAAGCTGATATATGTGATGCTTTTAGGGGAGACATTGAGAGGTTAATATTCCATCAGTGTGCTTCTCTTTTCCCTTCCCACTCGCTCAACCCCACATTATGCACACATTCACACACACACACACACACACACACACACACACACACACACACACAAACCCCACCTCAGTAGCACCTCTCTCTGTTACCGTATGAGTCATACTAGACAGTAATGGTGGTGTGTGTGTGTGTGTGTGTGTGTGTGTGTGTGTGTGTGTGTGTGTGTGTGTCTGAGTGAGTGTCTAATATATTTTTATGTACAGCCATTGTTTGTGGTTGTGTATGTGTGTTAGAGAGTCATTCATACACACTCTAGGGGCTTGATAAAGTATAGCTGATGCAGAAAGCAGAGCCACAAGCTGTGCCTAGTCATCAAGCAGCAGCCATGCATGCCTGGCCTCGTAGGCGTAGGTGTCTGATGCCAGTTAGAAAGCCAATTTAACAAAATCAAAAATATGCAAACTGTTTTCCTCTAAAGCCAGCTACACAGTGCTCACAGCCTAGAAAGTGTGAGCCACAGAGTATCTGCTCAGTTCTAACATTTATCGATTGGCCACATTGATTCTTGTCTGTGCTATCGTATATTGGTGTAAACAGACAGTAAAGTGCTGATCGAGGATCAGTATTTTGTATCCTTAAGACTACGATTACACTCACAGATAGATTTTCCCTAGATTAGCAATAGTCTTAGCCTCTACTAAATGCAATCTGGATCAATAGGCTGAGAGCTCTGACCAGAAGGATTTCATCTCTAAAAAGAGAAACAGTCTGTATCATTTTCCCTTCTGCACTCTATCTCCCACTTCCCTCCTCTGCTATTCAATTTCACTTCCTGTAAGAAAAGCTCAGTAAACATTAAAGAGAGTGAAATATAATGTAGAATAATGTCACACTTATTCAGACCAGAGGCCTACTTTCTTCTACTGAAAAAGAAAAAAAAAAAAACACTCTCCATATGAGAAAATGAGAAAAATATTCTAATTAAAGTTAGAATTTTAAATGATGTTTTTAGTTTGCTAAAATACCCCATCTAAGCAGTGATTGACCAATCATAGCTTAGAAAATGTAACTAATTATAGGCACCTCTGAGTGGATAGCTGATACTTTTTAACAGGGAGTTTTTCCTAAACTTAATGAAATGTAAATTAATGTCAGTCAGCCCTTTCAATAACCACACTCAGCAGGAGCATCTGTTCTGATATATGATATTAAAAGCCCTTTTTGCTGTTGTTAACACAGTGAATTTAATATATGCATCTGAAACAATGAATGAAAAAAATACTAGTTACTAATTACTGTGAAATGGAGAATGGTGACAGGATAATCACTGTTTGCTAGATGACAGTGGACACTTTAACAACAACCACTGTTGCATTCACACTCAATGCTTATAATGATATATTTCCTTCCCCTGTAGGGCTGGAAGCATTCTGCTCTTTTATTTCCATTTATATCATTTATAGGGATTGTTTGTTCGTAAGACTGCTGTGTGTGTGTGTGTGTGTGTGTGTGTGTGTGTGTGTGTGTGTGTGTGTGTGTGTGTGTGTGTGTGTGTGTGGTGGGGGGGACACGTGCAGGTGTGGGGGAGTGAATTGCAGGTTTTAGCTTCACTCTTTATGTGAAAACACCCTTTTGTGTTATAACACTACCAAGAGATTGTGATGTTATGGAAACCTAAAATGCAGACTGGACACTTTTGTCTTCTCCTCTATGAAATAGTTGGCCTCCTGGGCTCAAACCTGTTTTGGGCATACAGTAATAACAATAAACATGGGGCATAGCCCATAAAATTGTGATAAGAAAAGTTCTTTTTAAAGTCAAGTTTTGGATCTATTTTGAAAAAGAATGTCTGAAGTGATGAATGAGGGACAAAAGCTTTTTTCTCTGTGTTGCTGTGTAATGACACAGGTGTCAGTTATCATAAACATCTGGAATGACGTGAAACTAAATGCAGTGGACAGCGGTGAGGGTATCAACTGTAACCTTCATATCCCATCATCCTCTCTCAGAAGAACATGTCCTTCAGGATTACAATGCTCACAGAGATTATGTAAAAGACAATGTATGCTCACTGTAAAGGTAAAAAGAAATACTAGTAATCTTTAATTGTCTAATACTCTGAAGAAATGTAAGGGATTCACATTCAGATCTGTGTTGGACAGTTTGGGAGGTGCTAAGCTTAGAATAATATAACACACTCGAGAGCTGAAAGCAGTTTCAGGGCAAAGTGATGAACTCACGCATACGCACAGTCACCATGGTGATGCTGAAAATAGGAAAGAGATAAATCTGTATAAGAGCACAGATTCAGAATATAGGTTACTGACTTCATATGACATATGTTGGATGGTTTTTCTAATGCAGCCATTGCTACTGTGTTTATTCCATGAAATATTGAAGTACACAATAAAGTGGTTTGGGTAGAGAGAGAGAATGAGAGATAAAAATTGAAATATTAAAAAAAATTCAGAAGAGGGCATTAAGTCTAATAGGACAAGAGATGAATGAGTCATAGCTTTTGCATGGGAAGTGATGTGGTACACACTGAGCCATTATTACTGTCTACTGGCACTGTGTGTGTGTGTGTGTGTGTGTGTGTGTGTGTGTGTGTGTGTGTGTGTGTGTGTGTGTGTGTGTGTGTGTCTGTGTGTCTGTGTGTCTGTGTGTGTGCACTCACCTGTAAATTAGAAAATACATATGGGTGGGGAAATAAAGGGGGAAAAACAGTAGCATTTATTTTTGCTGACATGGTTTGGATCCACTTGTTCGTTTAGAGAGAAAGTTCGCTGTAATTTCATACAAAAGTCTTCTGACTGATCGCCTATATTTTATGATGAAACATTTCTGTCCTGATGGGAGTGGTCTCTTCCACAGTGACTGAGGGCTCACTGAATGGTTCAGGATGAAAATGATGTAAATCATATTCCATGGCTTTCATAGTCACTAGATCACAATCCAGTTTGGAGGTCTTGGAGAGATGCGTTAAACAACTCTTTACATCATCAAAACAGTAACTTAAGGAATATCTTTTGGGAGAACCATGCTTATTGCTCCAGTACAGACCCTGAGACTTGCAGAATCTGTACCACAGCACACTAAGCTGTCCTGCTGACTCATGGCAACCAAACACCTTACTAACAAACTTTATGTTGCTTTTTCATTTAATTTGTCACCTGTATGTACATTTTTACTTGACAAATTGACAGCCGCATCAGATGAGTTTAATATCAGAGAGCAAATTTCCCACCAAACTAATCTTTCTTAGCTTCATGTTTAAATTGCCAAAAAGGCATTTGAAGGCAGAAAATCTTTTTAAAGGTCATTTAAGAAACAGCTTCTTAAAGGTCATTTCTTTAAGGGACAGAAAGAAATCCAGTGGCATTGTTGCTTAGCTTCTGGCAGATCATTTGTCCCCAAAGTCAAAGTTTCACCCATGAATCAAATGTTTCCCTGTGTCTGGGGTGCAGTTCAACCAATGATTTAGGGCATCTGGGCAAAAACTAACAGAATGATAAATGCTAAGGAATATAAAAAAAGGGGGCATTGGTGGTCAGGGGAGAGATATGCAGTATTAAATCAGCCACTTGGACCCCAAAAATTAATCTGCATGGACAGGGAAGTAAGTGAAGTACAAAGCATGGCTCAATTTATCATAGCCCTGCTTTAGTTGTGCTTCCAAACAGAGTTAACATGTTTAAAAAAGTGTATGTTTATTTCTACTTAGTGTAATGATATATGCCATTGTTTCAAGTAAGTAAAAAGTTCCTATCAAGAGAAATCGCTTTAAAAGCATATGTAACCATGCAGAGGAGATGAATAATCAAATAGTGTATCCATAAACGTGTCAGTCCCATTTACAGATAAATTAAGTGAAAAGACAGTGGAGCTTGTCTTGGCAGTAATAATACAGTGCTGATTGCAACAAAACAACAGAATATGATTACACACTGGAGCATTACCACATCTGAACATTTGAATGGGTTTAACTACATTATTGGCAGACAAAGAAGAAAAGAAAAGAAAAGAAAAAAGAAAAGAAACAGTTATTGTGTCATTGTGTTACTGCAGCACTTCTGTGGTCAGGTGTGGCAGAAACACAGTAAAGACACAAAGAGACACAAGAGAGAGAGAGATGGGGGGAGAATAGAGGGGTGGTGAGCAAACAAGAGAGAAATAATGAGCTAGGAAGAGGGAGGGGGGATTGGGTGTGTCCCTCTTCCACCATGTAATCATCTCAAATTGTCTTAGAACAAAATGTCACCTCATTATTGCATGAGATTTTGAATTTTTTTAATCTAACCAAATCCAGGGACAAAAGCAGGCAAAGAAGGAAATTAGGGTATTTTACTGAAACTTGAACATGAACATCCAAACCATCTTCTAATATACAGTGTGTCTCTCAGGTACCAAGGTTCTGTAGCTCATAAATAATCTCTACAGTCAGAAACCTCTAAGATATAGGAGCTCATTCTCATAACTTACAAGAATCCTGTTTTCACATTTCTGTTTCCATAGTAACTAGTCATCAAGGCCGAGGTGAGAGAGGCCTAAGGTCTACATAGTATTGCTCCATGCAAAATTAAAAAAAAAAAAAAAAAAAAAACATGCTGGTGTTCTCAAGATGCACTTATGTAGTGAAGAAAAATACTGTATATCTGGGCATCTTGCTTGCTTTAGGAGACACACAATGTGTGATATTCCATCACACCAGAGCTAGAAGATTGAAGTTAGAAGCTACAGGTTTCATTTCCTGTGTATCAGAGGAAAATGTCATTGTGCTGCTGTGTGCGAGAGGCAAGTCTGTGTGTGTGTGCATGTGCACGCACGCATGTGTGTGTGTGGTGGGGGGTGAGGGGCGTTTCCACTTCCCGTGGTCTGGAGGGGCAATGTGCACATTCACACACACACACTCTCCAGTCTCACAGTGAGGAGAGAAAACCCCCAGGCTTAATGTTTAGTTATCAGAGCTGATGTCGGGTGAATGTTCACAAGCTACATTGTGGTTACTGAAGGCAATCTCTCACCATTCACACTTTCACTGCTCTTCAGAGGACACAGCCTAGCAAAAGCAAGGGTAAAAGAAAGAAAAGGAAAAAGAAAAAAATGGGTGAGGTGATCAGAAGGAAGAGAGAGAGACAAGAGAACGATGCTGAGGATCTTCTGCCTTAATCACTGTATAGTATACTATTTTGAGAGTTTTGGTATTTTAGTCACATATAAAGGCACACTGGAATCCACTGTGAAATCCCACACAGGCTAGTGTCCAAACATTGTACTCTAGTAAGTAAAGAATACCCACAATGTGTTCTCTGTAGGGAACCATTTTGGACACATGAGCATGAGCAATGGAAAATAGCAAGGGAAGGGAAGATCATGCCTAAGACTGCAGTGCCTCCTCCAGGCAATCAGCACTACAGCAATCAAGTGCACAAAACCTTTAAATACCAGTTACATTTTGCATATGTTAAGTGGCTATTGAGAGTCATGTGAAGAAAACGTGAAACCATTTGAAACTGCAAAACAAGCGTGACAATTCTTCCTTTATTTTCTTCCTCCTTTATTTCTTTGCTTCTTCCTCCTATACATTTTTCTTCCCTCCTTTATTTTCTTCTGCCTCCCTTCCTTTCTTTCTTTTTCCTTCCTTCCTTCCTTCCTTCCTTCCTTCCTTCCTTCTTTCTTTCTCCCTTACTTCCTATCCTTCTTCCTCCTCTTTATTCTTCCTTTTCTCCTTCCTTCCTTTTATGCTTCTTTCCTCACATTCCTGCTACTTTCCTTCCTCATTTCACATACAATCAGGTCTGGAAATATTTGGACAATGACAGAGCTTTTGTGATTTTGCCTTTATACACTACCACAATGGATTTGAAATAAAACAATCAAGATGTGATCAAAGTGTAGACTTTCAGCTTTATTTTAAGAGGTTCCAC
>CM074948.1:7865686-7901728 GCA_037577455.1 Pangasius macronema | reverse complement strand
GAAAGCCTGAATCAATACCCATCCCAAGGACACTTGTGTACAAATGTGTGAGACTGACATCAATGACAGGATAGAAAGCAAACACACACGTATGCACAGAATAAAAAAGGTCTGTACTGTACAGCTACATTGTGGACTAACAAGCTAGTGGTCAGTAAGTGTACACGGCAGTGCTACTGTCTCTTTGCACTATGCGCTTCAGCATCCACTGACCCCTCTCCGTCAGGTTACGTGGCCTACCACTTCGTGGCTGAGTTGCTGTTGTTCCCAAACTCTTCCATTTCCTTATGATAAAGCTGACAGTTGACTGTGGAATATTTAGGAGTGAGGAAATTTCACGACTGGATTTGTTGCACAGGTGGNCTTGATTTTATACACCTGTGGCCAGGCCAAGTGATTAGGACACCTGATTCTGATCATTTGGATGGGTGACCGAATACCTTTGGTAATATAGTGTATGTGCCTAAATTATTGACATCCATAAAGCATACTTTAAATAAATCCAAACAAATTGTCATCCTTGAAAAAAATGTATATTAGCAACTAATATTAGATTTTCACAGCCTTCCTTTATTTTTTATATCTACTAAGGGCTTTTGGATATGCAAGACAATACACCAGAGATATCCGCTTTGACAATGTCTACATTACAACCTACTTTAGACAGATTGATGAGCGGAGAAAGAGAGGGGTAAGATCCATTCTTCCCCCTAAAACACTACAGTGGATATAAAAAGTCTACACATCCCTGTTAAAATGGCAGGTTTTTGTGAAGTAAAAGAATGATACTAACATAAATCATGTCAGAACTTTTTCCACCTTTAATGTGAAATTTATAGTGTAAAAATAAAATGTAAAGCAATCAGAAACTTTTTTAGAGAAAAAAAGAAAAAGAAAAAACTTACAATAACCTAGTTGCATAAGTGTGCACACCCCTAAACTAACACTCTGTTGAGGCACCATGTGGTTTTATTACACCATTCAGAGTCTATCGGCATGGCACATGTTGACTTGGCAATATTTTCCCACTCTTCCTTGTAAAAACATTCTAGATCCACCAGATTGTGAGGGCATCTCATGCGCACAGACTGATCTTTGATCTTCTTTTGGTTAAGCCATTCCTTAGATGTATGATTTGGGTCATTGTTGTGTTGAAAGGTGAAATTCCTTTTCATGTTCATCTTACTAGCAAACATATGAAGATTTAGCACTAAAATCCTCTGGCATTTGTAGCTATTCATGATTCCATCCACCTTGATAAAAGCCCCAGTCCTGGCAGAAGAAAATCAGCTGTAAAGCACTGTGCTGCCACTACCATGTTTCACCTTGGGTATAGTGTTCTTTTGGTGATGTGCTTTTTTGCACCAAACATAACTTTGGAATTATGGAATTATTATAACTTTTGGAATTGGTCTTATCAGACAATAACACAATTTGCCACATGGTTTGGGGTGATTTAGTTGAGTTTTGATGTTTTTTGTGAGAAAGGGCTTTTGTCTTGCCACCCTACCCCATAGCCCAGACATGTGAATAATATGAGAGATTGTTGTCACATGCAGAGAGTATTCAGTACTCGTCATATATTCCTGCAGCTCCTTTAATCTTGCCATAGGTCTCTTGGCAGCCTCCCTGGTAAGTTTTTGTCTTGTGCTTTTATAAATTTTGGAGGAAGGTCCTGTTCTTGATGATGTCACAGCTGATCTTTATTTGGGGTAATCAAAATAAATTCATTGATGACAGCTGTTTGAACATGAGATTGAATGTGATTGGTTCATTCCAAACCACTTTATAAATTATGTGATTTTATAAATGTAAAATGTATATCCTGCATTTATCTTGGTTTCATTTTTTACATTAGAAAAACCTACCAGTTTACCTATTTTTTCAGGGTAAGAGGTATCTGCTGCCCTTGAAGAAAGCAGAAAAGAGCAGGTTCATCGAGCCCTGGAGCTTAACAATCCATTCCAATGAGCTGCAAGCTGTGGTACAATCTTTAGGGATATAATATAATATAATATAATATAGGGATAATATATTTATTATATTAATACATGTTGTATTAATATAATAAATATATAATATAATATACAGTATATTAAACACAATATATTATATAATATATTAATATAATGTTTTAGCATTTGGAAATGGAAGTTATTTTGCTGTTTCTATGTAAAAAAAAAAAAAAAAAATGCAATCTCAACTCAACAGACAGCAAGCCTGGTCCAGATTGTATCTCTGGCTCTGCTTGTATGTGTTCTGTTGGCCACTGATAGAGTCCTTTACCACATTTTTGACATCATCCGTAGGCATACCTTTACAGAGCACTCCTTTACAAGTAAGTATAACACACATGTGAAAATGTTACTACTTTAATCAATATACTGTCTAAAATGTTCAGAAATTTGTGCCTATTATTTCCACTTGTTTTACAGGTAGTCATGACATACACATTGACATTACAGGAGACTCAATGTTAGCTAAACTCCTGCGGAAAACTATTGGTGCTTTCAACACCTCCTCTAACCTAGACTTGCAGTCCAGTAACTGGCGTAAGTGTCTTTCTAGTTTTGAATATTACCCTTTCTTTATACTGGTATGATGGGTGTACTTAATATAATTCTGTGCACATTATTTCATGCATTGCCTTGTATTTCACCTGGTCCTGAGGCATATTTTATCCTACTGTATAAATGAAAATTTATGACATCAAACATTTATTTGACCCCTGGCTGTCCTTACCAGTGTTTTATGGTCCAAAGCAGACAATGACTTCAATCCAGGAATGAGCTAAGAACATGCAGGCAAGGTCTCTGCACATTTATAGCTGAGTCCTCGGCTGTCAGGCTTCAGCACTTCCACTGATCTGGATTTAGTTAATGAGCTGTTGGCTTTGAGGTGAAACATTATCCATTTAGAGTCCATTCACAATATGGCTTACAGTAAGACTGTCCACCACTTCCTGTATTGCTCACTGATTTAATATTCTGTGATTTGATAGCCTATGATATGATTATGCAAAGGATTTCAGAGCCTTGAGAGATCTCCAAGAGTGCCCTTAGTATACTTGGTATGTCTGCATGTGGTAAAATGAATACCACATTTGCAAGTCACAGGCTTTGGAACCCTATTTGTCCTGACAAGTTTAGCATGGCTGTGACTTTAAGCTGATCAAAGTTTCTGGATCAGGCAGTTTAAACACAAGCTTGGGGCTTGGTCTGGCCTCTGTCTAATCAGGTCTGTCCTTTACATGTTGGTAAGCAGAGCTGTATATGCCTGTATACATTCCTACTGGCTTTTTTTTAAATATGGAAAGGCCTGTGCATAACCGTACCACTTCAAAAAATTATATCTTTGCAAGAATAAGTCTTTTGAATAAAGGAATCTTTATCATTATCTAATATTTCTCATTATGAGATTATTATATAGCAAGTATAATATTTTTCTGGATATATTTACTAATTTCAGTCTTAAAATTGTTTTAGTGTAATGGCAGATACTTTTGCTTCTTTATAGAAATAAATGCATGAAAATGTTAATAAGGAAAATTATCTGCCACTAGAGCAAGTTACTGTAATTTCAAGCTTGAAATGAGTAAATAATATCTAGAAATCTTATATTTGTTTAAAACAAAATCTAAAAAACAGAGCTATTAGTTGAATATGTCTATAATCAAGATTTTTACTTGCTAAGATATAATTTTTTTGTAGTGATATACTGTGATGATGTTGTACCATTTACCTCCTGGATTACCCCACACACAAACATACATATATATATGTATGGTATATGAAACACTGGGTATAAGGCAGGAGAATTCAACCCAATCCATTGTAGGGCACCCTGAGGATACTCATTCACACTTAGGGGGGAATCCACCTAGTGGCATGTTTTTAAACTGTGGGAGCAAACTGAGGACCCTGGAGCTGTAAGGAGGCAATGCTACTTGCTATGCCACTATACTGCCGGTTTACATGACCTTAGAACTAAAACAAATAAAAGGTATCTCAGATGTTCCTTCAGTATCACAAGAAACACAACATGTTTTAATATGAATTTCATGAAAAAACAGAATGAAATCACTTCAAAAGGTTCAATGAGATATATACATATATTTATCTAATAAATTAAATGCCCACCTTTACAGCTACTTCCAACCTCTTCATTATCCTCTGAACAGCTTTTGGATCTCTGCCCCCCTGTAGCCCACTTACCCGTACACATGCCTCCTGCCATATTTGGTCTATCTCTGCCAGATTGCTTGACAGATCTTTGCCAATTTTTCCTACTGGAACTGTTATAACTTTGCCAAGCATTCATCTTTTTTTAGCTCAGGTCTGGAGACTTGAGAGGGTAACAAAGAGACATAGCTTCTTTTCAAAAATATTGATTTTCTCTTATGTTAGTAATTGTCATGTTTCAGGATACACTCATATTTCATTTTGGAATTCTATTTTTGTAGATTTTTATTGTTTTAATGAAAGCACATTTTGCTATTTCCATTTAAAACAATGGGGAATCAAACTTTTGCCCGAAATTGTGTGTTGGCAATTGTAGATTTCAAAAGTGAGTCATTCTGCAGTCTTAGAAGAGTGGGTCATGTGTGTGTGTGTGTGTGTGTGTGTGTGTGTGTGTGTGTGTATGTGTGTGTGTGTGTGTGTGTGTGTAGAAGAAGGGGGATATCTGGCACTTTTGATCTTGTGGGGACTGTAGATTTAGGCATAGCATTAATTAGCTGCATTAATAATTATGTCATGTGAAAGTCCTTAAAGGATAGTAAGACAAAGATGTGTGTGTGTGTGTGTGTGTGTGTGTGTGTGTGTGTGTGTGTGTGTGTGTGTGTGTGTGTGTGTGTGTGTGTGGGTGTGCTTATAGAGTGTCTCCCACAGCCTCGTGCCCTGAGCCAGGCTGACTACCTGTGGAGTACCCTCCCAATGCTGCTGATGGGCCCTATGTGCTGCCTGCAGGTTTATACAAACCGCCTACGCAGGGTCATCACCACCTTCTACTTCCCCAAGGTAACACTGTTAGTTTAGTTCAATATATATATTTTATTAAGAATTTATTTATCATAATCTAAAGATTAATATATTTCCTATATTTGCAGTAATCAGATTAAGGAGTATTTATTGTTAAGTGTTTTGGTCATTTATTAGGAACTTTATATCCATCCTCAGCACAGAGCAGAACAAATGACTCATTTTGCTGCATATGTAAGCTCTCAATGCAAAATGCTAAACAGTTTTAGTGTTACATAACAAACAGTTGCAATATGAGATGAATAAGATTTAATCTAGCACTGTTTCAGGCACAAAACACACAGCTAGTGCTTCTTATACAATGCCCCAATATAGTCTGTCAACCTTCACATAGAAATATGAGCAGGAATGCAGTCATAACTAAGCACTGAATATGTATTTTCTCTAAACACACTGATATTCTGTCATTTATTCAAAATCATATTAAAGAATAGAGTTTGTAAATGTTCCAAATCTATAACAAGTTGCTTTTAGCCTCATTATGGTCACTGTCAAGAGTAATCAGAAGGAAGTACATTCAAGAATGATCTATTACCACAACTGGATAAAAGTAATAATCTAATTGTATGGCTTTATCATTGCATGTTTAAAATCAGATGCTCCTGCATGCCTTTCCAGAAGTTTAACAGATGTTATTTAGTACATACGTTATGAATGTAAACTTGCATATCAGGTATACTAAATGTTCTTGCTTATGAAAAAGGATTTCACTTTTTAAAATTTTCTTTAGACTGCAGACTTTGCATTTGTTTCTTGGGTACTTATTGTTATTTACTTCTAAATAATTAATAAGACCAGTACAAGTACCAGTATTGCACTGCATTTGATATATCTCACCTGCAGAATGGTGGAAAGCTCTTACATGAAAGAACAGGACTTGGCTAAGAAAACCATTCACAGGTCTTAAACACTTGGTGGAAGTTCATTAGAATTAACAGAACATGCAGCAGGAGCACAGCAAAATCCCTATTGTTGTATTATCTCTTACAGTGTTCATTTGTGTGCAGCCGGACTGTTTGTGTTAATCCAACTCTTGTGGACTTTGTTGTGTAGGGAGGAATATGTATGTGTATGTGTAATAATAAGCAGAGAGCGTTTTACACTAATAGCTTTAGACACATCGTGTTCTGAGGACCCATGTGTCTATAAGAAGGATTAGGGGCTCCATCAGGCTTGAAACAGCTGCAGCATCAATAACACTATTATGCAGAACAGATCACTGCTTATACCATGGTGTCTCACCCCGCCCATTCCATTTATTTCCAAAGGAAAACAACTAGAATCTATTTTTCTAGCTTTAAAATATGTTTGAGCTGCATTATGTTTCTTTCTTATATTTTACTTAATTGTCTTATCTTGACTATCTGGATCTTCCATATGATCCTGATCTGTTTGGGCTCTTGATCCTGGATAGAGAGAGAAGAAACGGATTCTTTTCCTCTATAACCTCCAGATCCAGAGACGCATTACTTTTGTCAACCGGTTGAGCAAGCAGCAAAAGCATCATCGACAAGCACCAAAAACGGTGTGTATGCAGTTACACTCCAATTACTATTAAAAAGGACCAAAACATAGTCTTAGATGACAATTTTGCTGACAAAGTTTTTACAATCTACGTTATGTAAATTTCTATCTAAGTTGTATTCTTATATGTTATAAACTCTATAGAGTTTAGTGTAAAACATTCAGTGAGTCATGCATGTAGAAGCTAGAAGACTATGGTGGTGAGGCTTTAATTAAAATTGTTACACAACCTTCTACTTTCTCGTAGAGACTCAATAATTTTCCATAACAAAAGAAAAAACAAGAGTGCCAGAATATCCCAGTTTCAATGATCTTCTCCAATTTTCCTTTTTCTTGCTGTCACTCTGTTCTCTTGCCTTTTTCTGGTTGTATTCATTGCCCATGCTCATTATCTCTCTTTCTCTCTGTTTGACACACTATTGTCTGTCTCTCTCACACCTTCTCTCTAACTGTCTCCTCTTTCTGTCTTTCTCAGGTGTTGTCTGTGCTGCTGTCTCCACTGGAACGATTGGGGTGGGGTGTGTGTTGGTGTTGGGTGTGTGCGGAGTGTATGAGGCAGCGGCGTGCTGTGCATTGTTCTGTTGTTGGCTGTAATGTGCTCTACTGTGCACAATGCTGGAGGGATTTAGGGAACAGCTGTATCTGCTCCTTCCCCAACGATAGGGAGCCTCAGGACAGTGACTCTGACACAGACAATGTTTACTATGTTCATTAATTAGTCTCGCATGGGACAAAAATGGCAACTTTTACCCAAATTCACTTATTACCTGTTTACTAGACATGCCCATTAATAAAAAATAAAAAAAATTAAATGTGTGTGGTTCCTGTTTACAAGCATTAACGTGGCCAAGTATTCAGTATTTGTCTGAATAGAGTTCAGTTCAGTTCAGTTCAGTTCAGTTTTATTTGTATAGCGCTTTTAACAATGGACATTGTTGCAAAGCAGCTTTACAGAAATAAATGGATTTTGTTAATCCATTTATTTCTGAATAGAGCAAATTATAAGGAATAAAACACTTCAGTGTGTGGTGTTATAGGAAAATAATCTACATTGGGATGGTGTGATGTCACACCGAAGCTGATTATTTTCCAATAACAGCACAAAAAAAAAGTGTTTTGAGGATATGAAGCTAGTGGAGAGTGATGATTCGCTGTGGCGACCCCATGAAGGGAAAAGCCGAAAGAAGAAGAAGAAGAAGAAGAAGAAGAAGAAGAAGAAGAAGCGATAAACAGTCACTTCCTCAACAGTGTCAATTTTGTTCCCTTTCTTGAGGTTAATAAGACAAAAAAAAAAAAAAAAAAAAAAAAAACAACAGCTTGTTATGTTGCCAAGACACTGGAAAGCGCAGAGTACTCTGTCCTGAAGACTTTCCTGTGGGGGAAAATCTAGGACCTTTTTACAAGCATTGACACTGGAGACTCCTTACATAAATTCTAAATAAATATCTTCACCAGATCTACAATTTAAAGTTTTTTTTGTTGTTGTTTTTATTTTTTTTATTTAGGAAATCTGTTTACTAATGTCCTTGGAGAGCAAGAGAAGCAATAAATAACTTATAAAGGAGTGCATTAATTTAAATCTATTATAGCTGGAACCTGTGTCCCAGCAGTGCTGTTTAAATGAAATGAACTTTCTGGCCAGTCAGATTCCAGACTTCAGCTGCCCGGTGGTACAATTTATTATAAAGATTAAGAACGTTAAAATATTTCCCCTACTCGACTCAATGTGAAGTAAGCTCAAATGTCGAATAAAGATTAGCAGTGTCCGCGTTAGTGCTCGGCCATGAAAGGGTTAAGCAGCAGGAGGAAATCCCGCCTTGCTGACGAGCACTACAGCGACCTTGTAAACATTTAGATGAGCCAGAGCTGCGGAGCTACACGGTCCCACCACGTCGAGACGTTAAGATGCACCAGGCTGAGAAGGACAGAGTCATTTGCTTTGTCTCAATGCTGGAACTGACAGCAGCGGAGACATTTTGAATGGGAGATGACGACTGCGTGTGAAGGCGCGAGCGCTGGGCCGACCTACACTGTTCACTTTGGACTGGAGGCTCAGCAGGTGAAAGGTGTACACATTTAGTAAATAACTTCCTCCACCACGCCAGCCTAGTGTGTCCCTTCAAGACGTAGCACACACTCCGACACCTGGATGTAGTCGTTGTGGAAACACACATCTGGCAGCTTTTCACTCCTTTCTTGTACACCGAATGGAAACATAGACAATGAGCCACGGTTTGCTGCTTGTGTTTCGGAGCCTTGTCACTGTGCTGCTTTTTCAGGGCACCCCTGTTATAACAATCAGGGGTACACTCCCACAAAGTGACCACAGCAGAGTGAGTGTACAGCATAAGAAGGCGTGGACTTCAGCTTTACCTGAGGAAGTCTTCAGCACTGACACAAGGACAGAGACACACAGCCAAGATGATGTGCTGACGAGCACACCAGCAATAACTCATTCTGTTCACTCAGGTATGAGGCATTATACAACATCATTACACTCAAAAAAAAAAAAAAAAGGTTGTGCATCTTTTGTAACTTTACTACGTATCTTTCACCTGTAAACATGGGTATACTGTACCTTTATAAAAGATGTAAGGTGCATAAATGGACAGTAATTAGTTTTTAAAGTTTTAAGCTTTAAAGATACACTACATGCACATTTCTAGGTAAAAGATACATACTACATACTACACCCAGAATTAACCAACACCATTCAAACTCTTGTTCAGAATAATTATCATAACATCCAAATTTTGCCAAAACATACATACAGTCACCCTAAACCATGTGGCAAAATGTGTTAAGAACTCATAGCCATGTGAAGCATGGTGGGGGCAGTATCTTGCTATGGGGCTGCTTCTCTTCAACTGGGACTGCGGCTCTATTCAAGGTAGAACAAATAATGGGTAACTCCAAATACCAATCTATTTTGGTACAAAACATGCAGGCCTTTGTTAAATAACTGAAGATGAAGAAAACAGTTCATCCTTCCAGGACAATAACAACGAATAACAAAAAGATAAAGATCTCTAGGTTTAATTTTTTTGACTTTGCAAAAAATCTATTTTAACAGAGGTTTGTAGACCTTTTATATCCTCTGTACAAGGATAAGAGCTCCAGAGGTTTGCTTTTAATTCATTTAAGCCTATCTACATTGTGGGTAGGACATTTTTTAATGGTACCATTACTCATAGTGGTATGGATAAAAATAAGAACAAAACTAAGACATAAGCAAAATATCATAGAAACCATATATGATCACATGCTTTCATACCATCCACAGTAAAAACTGTAAGCTCAGATGGCCTAATATATTCCTACCATATCCAAAACTCAAAATCGGCAACAAGATTAGGGTTAAAAACCCAGACCAGAAAAATGCCCTGGTTTCTTTGCCCTCATGGCATTTTCCAGGAATATGTTTATGGTGGGTCACAGAGCAAAATATTCAGTGTCTGATTTGGTCTGTGGTCAGTGTACAGCTGCTTGTACTGACAGGAATATTATATTATCGGTTGTCGTCATATTGTCTGTAAACTATTCAGTTAGCCTGCAATGTGTGCCCTATAGAAAACCCAGTGTTAATGTAGAAATCGGGTCAAAGAGGGTCAGAGAGTCTGGGGAAGTGCTGTCTGTTTGTGTTGACACTTTGTGCTCAGGGTCTGGCAAGAAAATTGAGTAATATGTGTAAATAGTCAAAGTTATATAGTCAGTGGTAAGATTTATAGTCAGAGAATTAATCCAGAGGAGGTGACAGAAATCATCATCAATTGGGAAGTCAGTATTGTGTATAGAGATGTCTGGATGGGCTGTCTCTGGAGGTCCTCTCTGTTAATAAGGGTCAAAAGGGTCTTTTGCACATATGACTTACCCTGAACTACGTCAATTCTCAGTCCTAGATTAGTTGGATTAGGTGAGTAATGTCAAACAAGTCGAAATATATAGTAATGTATATTTAGTATATTTAAAATACATGAATATCTGTATTTCACAGCTGAAATATGCAGCACTAGTTCTAACCCTAATCTCTAACAGTGTTCTGTTGTTGGGTACACTTGGATTGGAATGTCTCTTTTTCTGTGCAGTGAGTAAAGAGCCATTTCTAAACTTCATAACCAGACAAACAGAGGACAACGCTTTGTGCAAGTGCTAAAGGCCATGAAAGAGAAAGCACTGTATTAGCTAAAGATAAGAAATCATGGGCAACAACAAAGCTTATATTTTAATTTTTTAAAAGAAATATACTGTCAAGTCTTTGTTGGATTGTAGTATTATAGTATTTAGCCTTCGGCCACAAACAAAATTTGCTGACCACAGATGGTCACTGCTACTCACCCATACACACGCAGCTGCTGACAACGCACACATGTGCCTATTAGTTCCACAGAACAATTTACAATGACTGTCATTGTAAATTTATCAATATATAAAGGTTTGATATGATGATAATTAAATAAAGTAATATAATTACTCATGTTGCAGTATGAAAAGTTGTTTTGTTTTTGAGCTCAGCAACAGTTCTTCAGCAGTAGAAATGGTCAGTGTTGTTAATTCTGCTGTGGCTGTTGGTGGCACACACATACCATAAAGTACTATATTTTCTATATTCTGCTTATTACTAGAGAGTAGACTGAGAAATGACACCATGATTAGACAGTAACTTTAGCAGAGCTTTGATCATATATACACTGCACACTGCAATTTCTATCCTCATTATCTCATTATTTCTCCTCGTTTGAGCCTTTAGCTCTCAGCTGTGTTGCGCAACATTCTTGGGAACTGTAGTGCATTAGTGGTAATGAAAGAATTTCATCCTGGGACTAGTCAGTTTACAGGCACTTAAAGCAGATTAATACACAAAAATTCTAGGTGATAATAAGGTAATATTAATACACCATACAATAGATTTGGTCATCAGATATTGAATACAACCTGTGGTGTATGTTAATGCAAAGCTGTGCAGTGTTAAAGCTGAAGGATGGGGGAATGCGAAATGAAATGCGACACTGAATGCAAGATTTTGGAATTTCCTCCTCTGTGGCAAAAAAAATCCTATTACTACTGCCATTGCTACTTGTGGAAGAACATTTCCTTATGTAAGTTATGCTTCTCCACTGCAGAGATTTCTTCATTTATTCATGCAGCTCAAATGCAATGTCTAAAAGTATTTCACAGCACTAAAACACATTCAGACAGAATTGAGGGCTGTGTCCCAATCTGCATAAAGCACACTAAGTAGTATGATTAAATAATAATTACACCAATGATGTATTGACAAAATATTTGATGTGGTACTATGCATTTTGAGAAAAGAACCAAGTGTTTGCAACTCTGAGGATATAATTATATACTGCCATTACCTCAATATCACAGAAGCATACTGAGCCGAAGTACACTGGCTAATTTGTGTGTATCTCGGAGGTTAATAAATATGGATTAGCCAGTGTATGTTAGCTAGCTACCATACAGTGTAGAAAACAATAACTATCACATCTGGTCATTTCTGATGTGTATATTTATTACCCAGTCTGTGTTCTCTGTTGATTATATTATATAATCTGCAAATTATGTTCTCCAACATGTCAAACACATTAGAAACAAGCTGGATAGTGTTAGCACACTAGCTAAAGCACAAAGTAATAAATATGCACACTGAGGGAACTGGATGACTCAATTTTGCTGAGTAATATAGCTCAGTTTAGAAATACAAAAATATAGAAACTTGCACAAACATCTCCCATTAGTCACTAGCCAGCTATCCTGAGTTGTTTATCGCAACAACTGGGTAACAATACAAATTCTACAGAGGACAAATCAGCTGACACTCATTCGTTATATTCCCACCAAGACCTGTTCAAGAAGCAAAAAACTGACAGTACTGAATCCATTTTATCCTATAGTGTCATACTGACTCACTCTGACTCGTGTTTGTTTACGCTCTAACACTCCCCTCCCCCCCAGTTGGCTGCTGACTCCTGGCTGGCACTCTATAGTCAGACTTCTTTTGTGCTTGAAGCTGGGGTGTGAGGACGTTTGACATGTGAGCTGGTGTATGATGTATGTGTACAAATATCCCACCTATTCTAACCTGATACCCCAGCCACAGTGCTGACAGGATTGTCAGGGCGACTCACAGCAGCACAGGAACACATATTATAGAGTATATTTTCCTCCCATCACTCAATTATGATGTTGTTTTCAGTTTCAACAAAAATAATCCTGTGCACTGGAGCTTTTTTTAACTATAGTATGTAGTGTGTGGAGGTTTCTAATACTGACAGTAAAGCATTATTGCTTACATGTAAAATAGTACATCCAGTTTTTAAAATTCTATTTGCCGTCAAAATTAACTTATGAACTCCTTGGAAACTGTTACAGTTGTGTAATGGATATGTACACATTGCTAAGAGGTGGCAGTCAGGTTAAGACTGTTTGTAGAGCAGTAACGATGATGTCATTATCGTGACTGGCTGGTGTTCTGTGTCTGGAAGACATCCTTGTGACTGCCGTAGAGCAAAAATAAGATCTAAAAGCACCCAGTGAAAATGAGAAATATCTATGATAGCTGACCAATAAGCTATGTAGACAAACAGGTATATTTTTATTTGATATGCATGCTCATTTTTTTTCTCTGTCTCCCTGCAGTGACAGGTCGTAGCAGGGGAGTTAAGCCATTGGGGAAGACAAGACCCTTTGTCATTGTGGATGGACACAGGAGAAGCCTGAGTAATGTTTTACAGGTAAGCAAGTCATTGTACTCTGTGGGCATGGACTACGTTATCAGCCTGTGCAGAAACAAATTGCAAAACTGCAGAAGCTTCTAAGCAAGCACAGAATTCCGAACCACAGTTCCCACGTTTTATGACTGCTAAACATTTTTTTTTAAGTGGATTAGGTTGTTTTAAAGAACACCAAATGAGACAGAGTAGAAAATCAGTTTAGAGCTGCTCTGTATGTCAGCACTGAGGCTGCATATCTGGGGCTCTAGCAGGATCATCACAGACAAATCTAATCATGCAAGCAATGCCATTTACAATGTTCTCTGCTCTCAGTCGAGCAATAGGTAGAGACAAGCTTCTGGTCAGATACTCTTATCAGAAGACTGTGCTCTTCGTCATCTGCCATGTGTTAAGCCGTAAATTTGTGGAGTTAGGAAACCAGCACTGATGTCCAACAGCTAATTACCAGTTACAGTAACAGCAAGATTATATAGCATATTGTCATATTTGATATTTCTGCCACTTCTGTTATATACATACATTATATACATAATGACATCACATGATACATGTGTACACATATTATGTGAGGCCCTAGACTACTCATATATCAAACAGAGATTTATCAACACATTACAGAATGCTGTTCTCAACTAATTGGGCATTGTTATTTTGTCAGTGATACATATGCAGAGATCACAAATTTTATGAATGCTTTTATTTGAACTCAACTGATTAATTTCAAAAAGGGGTTGTAATTATATATTGAATTAATTTAAGAATGGACATTGTTACAAAGCATTTTTACAGAAATCCGGATAGAGATTTAGATTTAGATCTCTAATGAGCAAGCCAGAGATGACAATGGCAAGGAAAAACTCCCTAAGACAAAGATAATGAGCTGCAACTGTGTGGTGCTGTGGCCTTACAGGACTCTCTGCATCTGAAAGTTCATTATTAATTCTATATTATTTTTTAAATGTAAATTTATTTTATAAAATCTATGACCTATAATGGCACAGTACTCTAGCCCTAATCAGCTTTGTCATTTGGGATTAGGTTTACCTTTGCAGTCCTAACTAAGAGTGCCATTGTGCTCCAAGATGCTTTGCGTGTGTTTGTGTGGAATATAACAGGATATGATATCAGGGGTCTTCTCAGCTGCACAGGACATGACCATCCCCTTAATGTTGCCTCCACTTCCTCTCCTCTCAGATCATACTTATTTCAGGAAGTCACCAGTAAAAAATGCCAGAGCGCCTGCTTCCTTCCTGCATTGCAGGAGGGCAGAAAAAAAGGAAACTAGCCAGCAGATCCACCTCTCATCACTCTTTGTTCCCTCATTAAAAAAGCACAGAGTGAAGACATGACTGAGCAAACTCTCTGTGCTCTCAGGAACTGGACCAGACCCCGACATTCATTCTAGTTTTCTGCTTAGCTTTAGAACTTTGTGGATAGGCAGCGCAGGTGTCAGGAGCACAAAATCAGTCACACACACACATGGACCATGTAGACATGCACAGACAACAATGTATGTGAGCATTTTAACATGTCTAAAAGTTTCTAATTGTTAATTCTTTTTCTTTCACAATATTTGTAACCTACCAAGACACAGTTATCTTAGCAAGTGAAAATATCTTGAATGTATACAAATTTATCTATTTGTACCTATTACAAGATTATCATAAACCAAATATAAGATTATTAAATCTATTTCCAAACTTTTATTTTTATTCTTATGTCTTATTTGATTGGCACATAATTATGATCATTTTAAGCATTTACAGTCAGGTCCAGAAGTATTTGGACAATGACAGAGTTTTTGTGATTTTGCTTTATACTCCACCACAATGGATTTGAAATAAAACAATCAAGATGTGATCAAAGTGTAGTCTTTCAGCTTTATTTTCAGAGGTTCCACAAAAATATCGCATTTACCGTTTAGGAATTACAGCCATTTTAAGTACTTCCATTTTCAGGGGCTCAAAGGTATTTGGACAACTGACTGACAAGAAGTTAATTGACCAGGTGCAGTCCATTCCCTCATTACTTCAAGACAAATGAAGCAGATAAAAGGTCNGATAAAAGGTCTGGAGTTGATATCAGGTATTGAGTTGGCATTTGGCAGCTGTTCGACTGGAGCTAGCAATATGAAGTGCAAGGAGTCTCAATGCAAGTGAAGGAGGCCATCATTAGGCTGAAAAAAACAACATAAATCTATAAGAGATATCAAACACCTTAGGTGTGGCCAAATCAACAGTTGGGTACATTCTTAAACAGAAAGAAAGCACTGGTGTTAATTGGTGATGTGGCTGCTGACAGAAGTAGCAAGGTGAATTCTGAGGTATATTATATTCTCAACCCAATAGAGCTGCTTTTCACTTACTAAAGACAAGACTGAAGGCAGAAAGACCCACAAGCAAGCAGCAACTGAAGGTGGCTACAGTGAAGGCCTGGCAAAGCATCTCCAGGGAGGAAACTCAGAATTTGAGTTTTGNTAAAATTATGGTTATATTTACAATTATGTCACTTTGTCCAAATATCTTTGAGCCCCTGAAAATGGAGGTACTTTGTTACAGTCTGTAATTCCTAAATGGTAAATGCCATATTTTTGTGGAACCTCTTAAAATAAATCTAAAAATCTACACTTCGATCACATCTTGATTGTTTTATTTCAAATCCATTGTGGTTGTGTATAAAGGCAAAATCACAAAAACTCCGCCAATGTCCAAATACCTCCGGACCTAACTGTATATCACTGTTTAAACATCTGATGCCAGGTGTGAGTGCAACCTAACATTGTTTTATCTTACATGAAATTATGAAAACTGTGAAATTAAGCACCAATATATACTGCATATATATATATGAGGCTATTTCTTTGCCGTTTGGTGAAAATGGCATGCAATGATAAAAAAAATTAAAATTAAAATAGCTGAGAAATATGTGAGGAAGAGAGTATAAAAAACATTTAAATGATAGTAATATTGATTGAAAATGACGATCCTTTCATGCTGTTAATCTCTTTCTCTGTCTGTCTCTCTGCAGGCCTTTCTGTTTCAGTGCAGCAGAATGTTTTGTACACAGGGCTGGCCGGTTTTAATGGCGCTCTGGGCTGCATGGCAGTTGGAGGGCTTTTATTCTCATTAAGCTGGAGAACTCATGTTTTCTCCATTATTTGTGGTGAGACACTCACACTCCTCCTGTGAAAATGCTCAGATATTACCCAATTACTCAGTCAGGCCAAATTCTGCTCTGATCACTCTCTATACTCTGCACACTGTCTGTCCCATTTAGTCTCTTTTGCTTTGTATTTTCATTATATACTCAGTCTTTCATGTTCTTATTTTCCTGTAATTAGTCTTGTTAATGCTGTTTAGTTTATAATGTTGACATTGCAGTTGGTAAAGAATTCTTTGTCTTAAGAACTGCGGTGTTTGTAACACAGAATATCTCAAAAATATTCTGATATTCTTATTTCAGTAAACACAGCAGACCCAGGGTAAGCATGCACATTAGTTTTTATTTATTGGTGCTTGTGCCTATTAAATATACCTGTCTCCATTCTCTACAGCCTTCCTCTCTTCCTATGCAAACATCGCCTTGAGCAATCTGCTGGCAAATGTGAGTACACCGTGTGTATTTATTAGCTAGAGATACACCTGAACAGCCATACTCAGTGCTTTTGATTTGTCTATATCTGTATCCTGTGTTGTGTGTGTAGGTGGGTCTCCCTGCCAGCAGCTGGGCCTCCACACTAACTGTCAGTCTAATGCTGTTAGTGAGTGGGCGGAGCCTCTCCACTTACCGCATCGCCATTGGCCGAGACAGCTCACTTGGAAACCCCTTACATACTCCCAGCCAATATGCTGAGGCTAACACAGACAGTAGTTCTGTGTGACGCACACACACACACACACACACACACACTCTCTCACAATGAACCATGTTTATTAATGGTATCCGGTCCACAAATTTTCTCTACTAATTATGTGTCATCGCTCTCATCCTGAAACGTCTGACGAATGCATCCCACAGGGAGTAAACTTGCTTTGCAATAAAAAGCGCTTCTTAAGATAGAAACATGTGTGGGTAGCCTGATTCAACTCATCAACTTTGCTGTTGCTAACACTGTTAGGAAATATGATTAGGATAGACTGAGTTTATGATTCTCTGCTCTCTGTGTGACATCCCACTCTCATCCTCCCACTTGCACTGAGCTTTTACAGGCTGATCCACTGTCAACACTGATCTTCAGATTAAATTTGTTCAGGTCATCACAGGTCAAGGCAGGAGAGGCATCTCAACTGAATTAGTGGATACTGGATAGAATTAGTGAAAGCTGGTTGAAGCTGAAACGTGTCTAAAGACCTAAACCAATGAGTGGCAATATCAAAATGCAGATGGATCAGTAACATTTCTGCTGTTCTTCTAGTTAGTATGCAGTTGTAGATATTTAAACTATGTCTGGAGGAAAAGTAAAACATTCCTCATTAACAATATGTTTTCTGTTTAACAAATGTTTTCTGTTTCCTCTAATCTTCCTATACTACTTCATGAGCCTAGGTTATTAGTGTTAATCAGTAGAATAGATAATAATATGTTTAAAAAGAATTTGTAGCTTTAGTTTACGTCCCTTCAAATGCTCATGAAAATACCGATGTGGCTCAGGCAGAATTTGAGTTTGATACCCTGATCTCTGATATCCTGAGGAAAGCTGACTCCATGACAGCTGAGTTTGAGTCAAAATGAAAAGCTTTTAATGGTGCTGTAAACAGACTTCATTCCAGTACAAAAAATTGAACATAGTCTTTAAAAACATCCAACATAAAATATTCTACATTAAATATCATTAGCAGCCCAATCTGTGGGCTTTTTATTAAACAAACCTATATTTCAATCAGCCAGAGTAGTGCAAAAGTTTGCAGAAACACAATTTTAAAAATACAAACATGCAAATAATGATGGTCTTTAAATGAGTTGTAATGATAATGGCAAATATCCAATAAAACAATACCTACTGTCAGATGAAAAATCAATCTGCCATGACTTTTTTTTTGCCAACCTAGAACCATAAGGAGTTGTAAAGTAATGTAATCTAGTGTAGTGAGTGGGTGTGTATCCTTGCATGCACTCAAGGGGGTTAAAGGTGATAAATTTTCTCTTTCACAGAGATATTTGTGTGTGTGTGTGTGTGTGTGTGTGTGTGTGTGTGTGTGTGTGTGTGTGTGTGTGTGTGTGTGTGTGTGTGTTTAGGTATTGATGAATCCTGCACAGAAAAATGGAGGTATAAAAAGCCTATAACGTCATTCAGCAATTTTTCATGCTAATTCCTGCAGGAAAGGAGGCCGAGACTATTCATATTGTGCAAGCCCTGTGTGTGTGTGTGTGTGTGTGTGTGTGTGTGTGTGTGTGTGTGTGAAAGAAGCAGAGCATCTACCTGTTTTCAGAATAAGAATTAAGCACTAAGCAAATGTTTGTGTGTTGTGTGTGTGTATACAGTGAATGACATTGAGAATAGTGCTATCCTTCAAACGCCATCTACAATAGCCTAGTCACTGTGCTTTACGCTCCTAACGCAATTACAGAAGCTTGCAGTCACTCATAACAAGCTACAGAGCATTACCACTAAAGCTATAAGACATGTATAGATTGCCAGTTTAGTGAAGAAACCAACAGAAAGAAATGTGCTGAAGTTAATCGAGCCGAATCAGGTGTGATATAGTGATCAATAGCAGTTATTCATTAACAATCTTTAAGCAGGTGTGCAGACCAGGTTACACAGCAGATGAGATCAGTGCAGACCAACATTCTCCAATTTTATCCAAAAAAGGACCAGTGCAGGTCTGAAATATTGTTCCTATCAAACAGTATCAGACCTAGCATATAAAAAACTGTAGCCTGAGTTTCCAGGTCACGTTTGCTGAACGAGCAGAGGCACAGAAATAGAATCCATCGTCCCATTGGGGAAAGAGGGAGTATACCCAGTCTGTGGTGTAGTCAAGGCCATATGCAGTGTATACACATGCTTTTTCCAGTGTGCTCTTGTATGTTTACTTCTAATGATAGTATACCCACTTGTATTTTTCTGTATAAAATGAATAATTCACCTTGCAGTACTTGCATATTTATCTTTATAATTAACGTGATCTTCAGTGGCATCCAAGATATATAACTTTTTTTAGTTTAATCTTCGTTCATCGACATGTTGGTCTATTTTCACCTTGGCTAATGTTTTCCTATATTACCCACAATACTGTTTGACTACTTGCTGATAGTGGCACCAGTAGGATTTAGCCAGTGCTTCATCAGTACTTTAGTCCTTTAGTATGTCTAGCTCTCTCACCTCCTCATCTGTACATTCTGCTCCAACAGCTTATCTTCCAAAGCTTTAACTTTCATGCTAATACTGCCACCAAGGTCATTGCACTCATCGTGTCGTAGATCTCTACCTATCCATAGCTGCATTGCATTCTGGAACTTTGATTCCAACATTTGTTCTCTCCACTACTTTTATGTTGGATTTTTCATTTGACGTTGAACATCACTGGAAAATGGTGAATGAGAAAAAAAAAAACTCTTGCTCTTTTGTTTTAAGAAACTAACTGCAAAACTTGACCGTTATCACTTAGATTGTTGAAATATTTTCTTCGATTAGACACCATTGCAACTTTGCTAGCAATGACGGCAGAGTGGCAGAAATCTGCTAACTTCTCAGTGGAACAAATGTTCTTATTGGCACCAACCAATAATTTAGCACCATAATTGCTAAGCACAATATAATCATTTCTATATAAACATATTTAAACATATTTATGTGTTTCAATGTGGACTTCACTGGCAGGGCAGGGTCAGACAAAACCTGCCCATCTGTTTGAACATATGGAACACAATTTGATTGTTCACTTTCATTTTATGCTTTTTGAAGAACTTTGATTGGTTAATTCTTCAATTTCTACAGATTCTGGATGAACTCTCATGTGAAGGCAGATACAGTTACAAATATAGAATGGCGAAATGCTACCAATATTAGCATTAGTGAGAATAGTCATGGTAAAATGACTACTTTAGACTGGACTACACCACAGGACACAGGTCATTTTCAGTGTTATTCAATAGTAGAAACCAAAATATGGACACGGTCAGGCCATATGAAAAAAACATGGTACAGACCACTGCACCCCTCTCTTACCATAGGCCTTTTACAAATACAGGTCTAAACAGAAAGGCCCAATGAGGGACCTCATACTTGCAAAAGCTCTCTTAGAACTAATCCCTCTTTGAACTAACTCTCCTGCTAAGTGCTGTGGTGAAGCTTAAACAAACAGCTCTGGTAAAGATGTTAAATGGTACTAATCATTTGCGAATAAATTTCATTCATCGCTTTTAAGTAATGCACCAGTCATAACACTAATGGTGCTAATCATGTAAAGGCTAGTATAGAACAGTTAGCATCATGCTAACCAGGCCACAGTGGCCAGTTGACTGTTAGTCAACAGCATGTTTTGGGCAAAGTGCTTCTTCAGCCCCAAAATAGCTCTGTATTCCAATACTGCTTTCAACAGGCCCTCTTCGACTACCTGCATTACAGGGCAGTGTGTATTATCTACATGACACAAGTGGCCACTTGCAGAAAGAGGGATTGAGGGTGTACTAGAGAGCAGATTTACTAGACAGCTAGTTGTGTACAGTAATAAACTTCCATCAGCTGTCATCTATAGATGAAGTAGTGGCTACATTAAAAAGCCAATTTCAATGTAGTAAATGTTAAATTTTGGAAATACGTAGTATTTTATTGCTCTGTGTTAGATTGCAATGTACTCTGGTCTATTTCTGCTCTCCACAAAGGGTCATTTAACATACTTCTCTTGGGCTAATAAAGTATTGTCATGGACCTTAATTGGTGTTTTATATCTAAATGAAATGTCAAAAGGGAAGAGGATTAGGACGTGTTGAAAGATGTATCAGAATGCAGGACATGTCCTTGTACTTGACACCTTTATTTAAACTGTAGGGCTGTATAGCATGTATCTTTGCCCAGAAAAGTCCAATTATATCATCAGTGATTATTTATGAGCTGGTTAAGGCTCTAGAGCAGCCTGCCTAGGATCAGTCCCTCTGTGGAGTGAGCCTCTCCCCTCACAATCTCCAGAAAGCCCAGCTTAGTGAGGAATTCTAGCCTTAGCCGGTCTGTGGGCTGCACCTCACAAAACACACCCTGGGAACCTGCAGAGAGAGAGAGAGAGAGAGCGGTAAGGTGAGATGAGATGAGATGAGATGAGATGAGATGAGATGAGATGAGATGAGATGAGATGAGATGAGATGAGGGCCAGGAGAGAGACAACACACAATCAATAAGCAGGAGATTATTTTTCTTCATTCTCATCCCTCAACCCATCTAGTTTATTTTTAATCTAGTTTGTTTTTAGCCATCAAGCTGATTTTGAAATGTCTACATATGGATGTGGGAGTTTTAAAAATATCAAGTGTGGAGGATTTGATATTTTTATTTCTATTTTTTATATTTTTCTATTACTGATAAGTTTTATTTCTGGCTTTGAGAAATCAATTTACCATCCAATTTCGAGTTCTTTAGCATTGAGACTTCATTATAGATGACAATTACATGCTAGATGAGTGTGTAACTGTTCACAGGAAGTTTTATTACCATAACCCTTAGCCACCTATCTCCTACTTATTTGTGGTGGTTACCAGTAAAATGTTTGATTCCTACTTGGACTGATCAAGCCTCATATCAACAATGGTCTTGAAGATTATGTGAGATGTTCTAGTTATTGTCCTGGTGATAAAATGATGTGAATGTTCTAGCGATATCACAGTCCAGTTCCAGTGATGTCAGAGGTTCTTCATTTCAGAATATCATCTTTCTGGTGCTGGAAGCAAAATTTTTTTCTTGGCAAGCTCATTTGCAGTGGAAACACACAGAACAATTAAAATGTAGACCCTAGCCCAAGAGCTGTTTCTTACCGTTAGCTTTGAGAGCTGTGAGCAGGGCTGTGAGAAGGCTTCTGCTGACACTGCAGTCCACCAGTTCAGGCACGGCGTCAAGCCGGAGCTGAGAAGGGAAGTGGTACAGCAGGGAGTCTGGGTAATCCTGCTCTTCATGCAAACTCAGCAGCGCCTCCTGTGATTACATGGACAAATGAGAATAGTGAATGTTTTGTGTGCAAATTCTTGTGTTCTGTCTGTGTATGTGTTTGTGAGACAGGACATTTCTTAGTGGTGTTTGTAGTGTGACAGTTTATCCAGAAATAAAGCAGTGAACACCACCACACATTCTCTAGCACATGCGTTTCAGATATTAGTATTTTAGCTTAAAGAAAATCTGATCAAACCATTATCCTGTGATGTTTATCTCTCCTGGTTTGAACTCTGACCTTCTGCGCAGTGTGTCCATTGGCCACGTGTGTACGTGTGGGGTATTTGTCTCTCATAGCAGGCAGCCAGGTGGCCTGGCACCTCTTGACAAATAAGCGTACATCCAGAATGCCAGCAACACACCCACACACACCCAGCTCATCCTCCAGAACAAAGCTGTATTCTGGGCAAAGGGCCAGAGATGCACCCAAACACCTGAAAACACACACAAGCACAAACAGATTCATAAATATTCCTATAAAGGTCACAGAGGTACCAGTGTTAGGAATTACTGTTATGACAGTATAGGGAGAGAGGAACATCTGTGAAGCTTCTGTGAAGCTACGTCTGTGAAATTGCCTATTTATTCATGCAAATATAACCTGTCACCGATGAAGTCTGGATGAAGCACAGTCACATCCTGAGCACCTCTGGTTTTCTGATAAAGTTGACGCACCATGTGGTACAGCTCCACCTAACAGCACACAGGATAAGAGCACACAAACATACCCAGTAATTACAATGCAGATGTGGATTGCAAGAACAGTGCTCAGTTAACATTGTAACTGTTATCTGTTATTTATTACTTATAAAGCCACTCAGTAACTTGAATGAATATGTCTTTTAGTTAGTATGAGATTCTACAAAAAATCTTAGTATTAACTGAAATAGTAGTGGCAATACTACTAACTACTAAACTACAAACTATTTTTTGGCCTATTCAAGTTTAGAAAGTGTGAGGCTGAGCACACTGTGAATGAGAGATATTGAGTGTGTTACTGGTTGTGAAGTAAATTTACGACACAATTTTGTATCGCCAGGAAAGGCAACATGGCATCAACTGGCCTTGGCTGTACACAGTATATCTCACCTTGTCTTTGAGCTGAAAGGGCCGAATGTTGTAGAGACGAGAGGTGGGGAAGAGAGGAGGGGGGTGGCTGAACAGCTCACTGCTGGTGCCTACAGGAAGAAGCATCTTCAGCACACACCAGATGGAGAGAGGAAGAGAGTGAAATGATGAGGAATTTATATGGCCTTGGTGGCAGTTAGATCATGAGCCATGATCTAACTGCATTCATGCTGTATTACTCTGCTAAATTCTCAATGTCATTCGTACCTGCACTTCCCCTGACAGCCCTCCTTTAAATACCCACGGCTCCGCCTCCACTCCGAGAAGCTCCGCCCCTGATGAGGCTCCACACCCTGTTGAGTAGAAGCCACTCAGTCTCACAGCACATGAAAACACAGGCATGTGCAATAGGGTGTAGAATGGACAGAGATACTCACAATGAAAACAGTTCTTCCATGAACCCAGTGAAGAACTATCACTTACCACCCGACCCTCTGAAGGTGAGAAAAAAAAGAAAGATGGAGAGAGATGTATCAGAACAATTCAAAACATTTCAGATATAAAGCAACACTCCTATATAGATAGTCTCAGGTTATGAAAATCAACCCAATTCCACATTTTCCCTTCAGCCCTTCAATTTCTAATCTCTCTCTCTCTCTCTCTCTCTCTCTCTCTCTCACTCTCACTCTCACCCAGCCAGCTGATGAAGGCCTTGGCTACAAGCAGTGTGTTTCTCAGGTCCCAGACATATGGGTAAAGGTCATAGAGCACAGCTCTGTTCACGCTGTTAACCACGCTGCCATGCAGAACTGCAATCTCATCACATGCAACCAGAAACCGGCCTGCCCGCACCCGCCACTCCTCCATCTGAGGAAAAAATAAGATTTATAAGAAGATAGATAAGAAGGAAAGAGATGGAAAGACTCTATTATTATATAAAAATTCATGAAATTAATTATATATTAGAGGCAGAGAGCAGAGAGTAGGAGTGGATCTGTTTAGGTAAATTTTAGAGATGGCATTATACCACTTTTCCTTTTTCCGATACCAATACAGGTACTGAAACGTTGAATATCAGCCAATGCTGATACCCATCCAAAATTGTTTTCTTAAAACCTATGAAACTTTAGATTGTTAGCTTAACTAAAGCACTTCACAGTTAAACTCTTTCACACAAAAAACACTTATATTGTAAGATAATAAATATAATAAAGTATAACATATAAAGGTAATATTATTGATCCTAACAAAATAAATACCAGTCAAGTTATTTTTTTTTATATGTAAGCATTTCCAGTTCTAAAAATAAATTCTTTTCTAAATCCAAATCCAATCAGATATCCAATGTTTTTTCTCTGCTATATGCTGTATCATTTTTTGCTGCTATCGACCTGATGACAATACTGTATCTCTAGTAAATATTTATTATTGTTTATTACTAATTTTGGAAAATTAGGAGTGACTTAGGAGTGTAAAATATAGGAGAAATGGTAAGACAGGAAGAACCTTTATAGTCACTCTAAGATGATTTTTTTTTAAACATGCATTTTTATGATCATTCCTTTCAAATAATTAATTTGAGTACATTTGACACCTGTGTTAAATACTTAGCTGCAAAGGTATTGCGTCATAAAATATATAAGGTCCAATATGCAAATGCAGGCCATGCAAAGTATAGGAGATTATTTAAAACCAGTCTATCAGAAGACAGCTGTAGCCATGCTGGGGTTGGGGGCTTTTGCCCAATGTTCCCAGGATAGGCTCCAGTTCCACCATGACCCTGACTAAGATAAAGCTGTTACTGAAAGTCTGAAAGTGAGGGAGGGAGGATTTCTAATTGGATAAGGGTAAAAATGTAGGCATTTCTGTCTGTTCTAGTGGTGCTTATTTATTCCTTTATTTATTTTCAGCAACTGTTTTGTCCATGTCAGGGTGACAGGGCATACTGAGACTATCCTAGGAACACTGTATGCAAGGCTGGGATACACACAGGGCACCACTTACACTCACGAATTCATTCACACAGGGGGGATCAAACTATGGACCCTTGAGACACCAATGCTACCTGCTGCCCCACAGTGCCACTCATTTATTATTCGGTGTGGGGAAAATGTTATGGTCTTCATATGATGACCTTGAACAGAAAAGGATGTACCGAAGACATGCACATGTCTCAACAATTTTCACACATATTTCTCTCATCTAGTCTTTGTCTATCGTGCACACACACACAGACCATTCTGTGTCACAGATACCTTCTGCGGTTGCATCTTCTTGCTGCTGCCGTTGACACTGACATAATGGCAGTGGTTTTTGAGCCAGGTAAGTGCCTGCAGCAGGCTCTGTGCAGGCGGACCGTGCTCATGTGGTAGGTAGTACAGTCCCACCAGCAGTCGCACTTGGGCCTCGCTGAGTGGAGATTTCCCAGCACACAGGTTCTTTCCTGAGGCCTTCTCCCAGCCTTGGCCTCCAGGGCCCTGCTCCTCACTCTCAGTCTCAGCAGACACCTTCAGCACTGAGGTGGAAGAAGGAACCAGAGCCCCAGCAGCAGATGGAGGTTTAGACTGGGCTCCATGCAGATTGTCTAAGCTTTCAGGAGGTTTAGTTTTGGAGGAGAGAGCAGACGGTTTGTTCTCTGTAGGCCTGTTCTGTCGTCCTGAGGAGAAATCAGAATTACTTAAATGTCTAAATTTACACATTTTTTCCAGGGACACATTCCTGGCTGCAGAATAAACTGTGTTTTTACACCTGTCCAGGAAATCAGCCCTTAAATTTTACACTGACAGAATAAAATACAAATATGATGTGAATGTCTCCAGTGACTTTGCAATTCAATCGAATTTCCATTTAGGGGTGCCACGATGCGATTATGAAACAAATCTTTGTGCATCTCGTTTTTTATAATATGTATGCATTTGCATGCAAAATTCTCATATGAATGTCTCTTTATTCACCTATCAAAGCAGGTGTTTCCTTACAATTTCACTAATTGTTCCTTCTCTAGCCTGAGGAAAAAGCAATAACCACTATTTTCAGACTTTTTGAATTATGCATCTTTTTTTACATTCTCCATGTAGAATTATATTTCCTACTAAAAGTGCTATTACATGTAATAATTTATTTATAACTTATAACAGGCATTTATCAGTCACTCTTTTGCTAGTTTTCCATGGTAAATTGTTAAATGGTGTTCAACTGGGCATGTAGCACCCCACAAAAAGTTGGCATATGGCAGATCACATTTATGACAGCCATTGCTTAAAATATTTTTTATAAAAGATATTTCCTGACATTTTTAATTTTTGATAAATAAAGATTTATGCATAAGCCAAGGTGAACTTCCAATTATGTATGACATTTTGTGCATTTATACAGGATTGCAATGTATCTTAGAAAAAAAATCTGTTACTTATGTTACAAACCTTAGTCTTATTACAAATATTATACATCTGGTATAAAAATAGCATCTAACCTGTATACGCAATATAAACAGCAAAGTCCCTGATATGTAAGAATCAGAATCAGTGATATGTAACACAGTGAACTGTGTGTTTCTGCCCAATGGATGAGTGGTGTGTGTAAAATACCAGGCTGTAGAGGTTGGTTCAGCTCAGCCATCCAGTCTTTCAGCGCAGCAGAAAGAGCTCGCTCCGGACAGTACTGATGCCCTTTACCTACACAAACACACAAGGCTTAGTTTATTATTATAAGTCTAATCCTAGATTTATTTAATTCTTGTCTGTGTTGGTTATCATAGCATTGCTCTTTGTTTCATAAAGCCAACTTATCAAGATAGCTTTATCAACTTCACAAACAACCCTGTAGTGATTCAGTATTAAGTGCTGAAGGGAAAAGTAAGGGTAACAGAACTATGTTAGCAGTCACATCCACAATCATGTTTTTTCCATGGAATGGCATTTATAGGTTTATTAGGAAACTGAAACAGATCATTAGAATACTGCACAGTGCATTTTAATCACAATCAAATTCAACAAACACAATAATGTCTAGTGTCTTTGAAACCAAAGCTGATGAACCCAACAGTCATTATCCATAACATCCCATATATCTACCATTTAATCAGAGAAACTGAGATAGTGTGAAGAAAACCAGTGTTATAGTATGAATGAATGTGTATTAATGTCTTTGAGTCCTTAAAATGCTCAAAAGTTAATCATATTATGTGACTGACCACTTGGTCTTGTCCAACTCTTTCCTTCTCATCCTGTCTCTCTTTGAGCTAACAACCAACCACACACAGTTCTCACCATTTCTCACATCCCACTATGATTAATTTGGGTGTCGTGGCCCACTTAACCCAGCATCACTTCTTTCATGAAATCGGATCCTCTATCTCCCACACCTCTATCACCGCCCTGCCTTCTGCCACTCATCTTTTCCCCTTCTTCTTCCTTTCTTTTCCTATAATTCTTATTTTTACTTTCCATTCTCTCCTCTCCTCTTTCTCCTGTACACATCTTTCCTCTCACCTTCTCTTTTCTCCTTCCCTGCTTTGTGCCATGTCCCAAGTGTGTGTAGAGGGATGTAGTTTGCTTCAAATTCACAGTTAGGGTTCAGCAGCAGACCCCTGAGATGAGCTTGGAGGCCAGGCGGACGACCCTTAAAAGGCCCCAGGAAGACACGACGTGAATCGTAATCATTAGCATGCAGATTGTCCCACACCAGGGGAGGGCGCTGTAACACTGACTGCACCTCCATCAGTGAATCTGCACTCAGCTCTCGAGAGATCACCTTGCTTCCTATTGGATGAATGACAGTATAAAGATATTAATCAGGATTTTCTGAGACTACAGCAATGGACATGCTGATTAAGTGAAGATGTTAGAAATGTGGAATAATAGTTCTGTACTCACTACTGACACATTATAATGAACTACAACATGGAATACAATATAAGATAATGTGTGAATCAATACAATAAGCAGACATATATTTATAAACTAATTATTGTCACTTGTGCATTTTTATATCTATAGTATTATTTTAAGATACTGGATGCTTACATGCACTGTAATAACCCATGCATTCACAGTGACAGAAAATGGTCTAGAGACATTTTCCTAATTTGGAAGTGGACTGTTGTCTTAGTTTAAAAGTTGGTCATATATCAATATGCTCACCGGTCCAGATGACTGAGATGCCGGGCAGCAGATCTTCTCCTACTGTCAGCAGGTATGGAGACTTGGACACACTGGGAGAGCAGAGCGAGCTGCAGTACTCTGCACAGAGAGAGAGAGAGAGAGAGAGAGAGAGAGAGAGAGCTCAATAGATTTGCTTTTCTATCAAACAGTACAGCACAATAATCATCAGCATTAGAGTACAATGGTGCTTGCTATCTGTCTCTATTCACAAACCAAATGGCAAGCAAAATATAAATCAGACCCCAAAGATTCGCTATTGTTGCTACTATTCATAGCATTTACTGTTAATACTAGAGTTGTGTGGAAAATTAGGTCCATGATGTCAGTGAACTCCTACTTTTGAGTACCTATATGCAATGCTAAACAGACACAGGTACTCAACCTAATATTTTGGGTTTGTGATTCCTAACTGTACACATTATTATTACTGCACAAATATTGACCTGCTGATAATAAACATGGAAAGTGGCCTACCAGTTGGGCAGAACAGGAAGACAGGCGGTTCCCCCAGGAAACGGAAGATCTCGTTGGTCACAGACACCTGAGCATGAGCGAATGAGGAGAAAGCCTCAGTATCGGCCTGACACATGGAGTGGTCGATGTCGTCAAACAGAATGGCAAACGCCTGGCAGCCCAGTTCTGCCACCTAGTAGTGAGCACAAGAAGAAACAAGAGAAAGTGGATCAAGTTTTGGTATGACTTAAGGGACAGAGCTAAATGGGAGATATTTTAATCCCAATAGGCCACTGGTAAGCTAAGCGATAAAGTAGGGCTGTGTGGGTGTGTGTAGGAGTGTGGTTATGTGTGCAGTTAAGGAGGTGGAAGCTAATAATAATTGCCCTTGTCCTGCAGTCATTTCTCACATGCAAATAGATTTATATGCAGACATGTGACTGTGTATGTGTATGCATGTATTCATGTACCTGTCGAAGTTTACGCTTGAGCAATGTGAGGTCAGAGGAGCTAGAGAAGACAATGTCCTGACCAGGAGAGAGAGCATACACAAACCTTAGCCCTCTCGACTCGGCTTCATGCACCAGCGCTTTCAGCTGTGCTACAGAAATGGAGAGAGCGAGAGCGAGAGTTAAAAATGAAAGAGGTCGAGAGTAAATAAATAATTTCCACATGTGAAACACTCCTATACCTTCCTCCTCTGTGGAGTACACCTCTCTCCACAGCAAACGATGCTTCAGGTCATCTTTAGGACCATAGAGATATGTGTTCAAACCCCATCTTTGCATCCTGTGTGTATAACAGAAACATAGAGAAAAAAACTGTTTCTTGTCTTTAATGGTACATACAGCCTAAAATAAAGAAGCAAAAATGACATTCAAAAAATTTTAGTATTATATTTGCAAGATGCCCAATTATGAGCAGTTACTGGAACATACAGAGCAATTGGTGTATTTATACTTTATTGTATTTATAATACCTAACTGGAACGCTTAATGTCGGTGCAAAAGTATGCTCAAGAAGCAAAGCCTACCTGGGGGAACACTCAGAGCCCAATGACTCTGAGTATGAACTATTACGGAATTTGCCTAAAGAAACTTGTATTACAGCTGTTGATTAAACTAGTCAAAGTGCAGCTTAGCGTGTTTGGTTTGGTTTTGATGTTTGCCTTTGCTTATGAAAGTTGAGTTTGTGTCACTGTTTTACTGCTCTATAGTTTATTTTAAGCCTTAAGACATACATTTAGTTTAACACCGCATGAAGTGATTACACAGCTCCTTCTTATACTTATTGATTAAGTCATTTGTAATAAAACATATTTATTATAAAAATTTCAGTTATGATTGCTTCTTTTTTTTACATGGACCAAACTAGCACAGCTTTGCATAATGTTTCACAAAGCAACTTTTATTCACAAGTACATACTATGTAACAGAAGCTGCTTGATAAATATTTAAAGAATCAGCTTGAAGTATTACCATTAAGTGGATCTGGATAGTTTCTTTATATCAGGGTTCAGCTCACAATTTTCTGGCCCAGCCTTAAAAGAGGCTTTCTTCTCCTTAAAAGATGACCCATGCCCAGTTTGAAATTGATTTTGCATAGTTTGTAAATGAAATTGTAATCTACCTTGTAGGCAGAAGACAGCTTAAAACTAAAACCTCCTCCTTCATACTGGTCCTATACAGAACATCCACAGACAGAGCGAACCCTTGAATCAAGTGTGCGTTAAGAATGGTGCACTTAAAGAACATAAAACAGATATGGCACAAAAAGCGTTCATGGCAGTGGGAGAGATGATACACTTTATCAGTAATGCTACTTCATTATCAATAATGGAGCAGACTGAGTGTGAATCATTATCACAGTTTGTCCATGTGTTATAACATCCTTAACATTACTGATATATTTCTGCAGCTCTAATATGTAAGTGAATATTTTACTTGTAACTCTTTGATTGCACTTTTTTCTGATAGGTCACATGACCAACTATGCACACTATTTCAGTGAGGCTGATCTTGTGCTGGCAAAGAGATACTTTGCAAGTCAATACAAGTTCAGATTTCATATTTATAGCTCCGGAACGATATTTAATACATTCAATGGATACTCTCAGAGTCAGTTTCAAAGATTTTCTGTTACTCTGGATACTGATATGGCTCTGGATGAGTAATCAATAGACAAATATCTCTGGATCAGTTTTGTCTGTGGCTAAAATCATTCATTCAGCTTCAGTGTCCTGCTAAGAGTCATGGTGGATCCAGAATCTATTACAGGAACAACGGGTGGGTTGAATGGGAGGCAAGTTCACCACAGAGCAGCACACACACACACATTCCCACACTCATTTACACCTAGGGCAATTCAGACTAGCCAATCCACCAATGTGCATGTTTTTGGGAGATGAGAAGACACTGAAGAACCTGGAGGAAGCCCATGCAGACACAGGGAGGACAAGTGAATATATGGATATTATAATATCAAGAATAAAGTGAACAATCTAAACATGTCACGTGGTGTATTATACGTGGCTTCTGTGTGAGTACTCGCTGAAGTGAACAGCTGTATGGGGTCTTTGTGAGAGTGCTTGGTAATAGACAGAGGGTGTGTATGTGTGTATGTGTGTGTGTGTGTGTGTGTGTGTGTGAGAGAGAGAGAGAGAGAGAGAGAGAGAGAGAGAGAGAGAGAGAGAGAGAGAGAGAGACTATAATAAGAAGCAAAAAGGCAGATGCCCCACATATATTGAAGTTGAGTTGGAGTTGCTCTAAAATATTAATGCACACCTCCTGAGGGTTGCCCTTGAGCCAGATATGTGAAGCCTGCAGCTCTTTGCTAGTGCATATAACACCAACCTTTGGGTCAGCTTTAAAAATGAAGCCTTTCCTGGCTCTCTGTCTCGCTCACCAATTTGGATTTCTCCACCTCTCAGTTCTATCACTCTCTGCCTCAACCCAGCAAGAACTTTCTAGTCTTAACTGGGTATGTATTCTCACCTGCCTACTTCAATATCTTTCTTTGTCTCTCTTGCTCATTTACTATTAGTCCTTTCTTCAAGCGCTGAACTTGGACCAGTGCCCTTCCTCTCTTCCTAACTCTTTCTCTCTGTTTTTCTGTGTGGGTAGAACGTTCTCTCTTCTCCTCTCTTCCTGTCCAGATGGTGTCCTGCCCGTTTGTGCTCTTCTCTCACAAACTACAAACACACACTTAGGCCCACTGCTAGTGCACAATGTTGCAGACTGAGAAACATGAAACAGAAACATTGCAAAAAGACAGACACATAAATAGAAAGTAGAAAAATAAGTCAAAATAAGTAGAAAAATAATTTAGGGTAGCAACAGCATTTCATGGACACATTTCTCATTTGCAGAGCTACTTGAAATGTATATGTGGCAAAGAGGAGACAATAGAGTTTAATACGAAATGTTTTTCTATATGACGCATTTAGTGCACTTGTATATTGAGTAGGAAGGTGATCCATGACTGGACAGTTGCTAAGCCACAGAGAAAATAGAAATGACTTTACTAAACTGAGTTTTATATATAACTCAGGTGTGATTAGGAAGACTGCAGTGAGTACATTTACATACTTGTACCTAATGACAAATGGGCAGCATGACAAATCATGTTCTTCTGCTTCTTCTAAAATCATGATCCTTGAAGACATTGTTATGATACATAATATGCATAAAAACTGTGAAAGATTTTCATATAATTAGACAGCTACAAAAGAAAATTATTTAACAGTGAAAAGAAGGGAAATGTAAAAAAAAAATCTGAGAGTGAGAGTTAGAGAGACAGAAGTGCGAACCCTTTTTCATAAGGTTACATTTTAACTTTCGCCCACACACCAAAAGACGCACAAAGACATATCTGTCCTGCTCACTTGCTCTAACTTGCATTTTTCTCACTCTCCCAGTCTCTCATTCAGCTATAAAATTCATTCTCACTCCCCCCCCCCTCTCTCTCTCTCTCTCTCGCTCTCTCTCTCTCTTTCCCCTTTCACGCCAGTCTCTCCAGTTCTCAGCTAACACCTTACATCACCACAGTAATCATCACTTTATCGATTCCCACTTCGCCCAGGGAAAATGGAGCCAGGCTGCGTCACTCGTTTCTCTGAGGGATGATGGTAAAGGCATTGGGGCCTGTGAAACTGCAACTCAGTGGAGGCATGCCAGCAACAGTCAGTGCCCAGCCGCTCCTACTGCAAAGGCCATTCGCCTTACAAACTGTGCAACTCAGTCACAGCTTATGCAAGAAAAAGGACTTCTGAATACAGATCATCTGAATACCATTCATCAGCAATTAACCTCTAACTGAATCTGGCTTTGTTATGTTTTGTGTGTGTGACCGGCATACTCACCACTGAAACAGCACTTTTCTCTGCTCCATGGACCAGGGCCGCCCATAAAAACCTGCAAGAGGGATAGATACACATTAGGCCCACATCTCACACATGTGCATTCATGAATAAACTAACATAAACAGCATAAGGCAAAATATCCTACAGAAGTCCTCCATTAACTTTATCTCACACACTGCCCACTCCAAATGCTAAGATTGCAGTGCAGTATGATTGCAAAAGCCCTATTAGGATGGCATTAGGTTTACATGGGTCAATGGGGTACCTCCATCTCTTACAGATCATTGTTTTACTCCTTCCATCCCTTATAACCAAGAATATCTAATATTATTTAATAATGTCTACAGTGGTCTGATCATTTTAGTCCCAGGTGGAAGGACAATTCTGTAATTTTACAAACAGCTCTTGTCTCTTGCATTGGAAAATATTTTGACCATTGTCATGTGTCATATTTAATTGTCTTTGTGCACATATCCAGAGAGTTTTTAAATATAGTACTACTGGCAATCACTGTCTTCACTGGCAGTCAGCTGGAAGGAAAATATAAAGTAAATCCAAAAAGTGCAATAACGCTGAAGCTGAGTAAATTGCCTGTAATAATGAAAGCTATAGATATAAAGCTTAATTTTGCAGAATGAAATTTATGGTCCAGTAATGTAATCATATCACCTTCATGACACAAGAGTGAAGAATCTATGTTCATAGCAAAAGAAAAGTATTGCAAACTTGCTCATCACATGTTAACTCATATGTGTTCACCATAAGAAACTGATATGGTTCAAACAGGGCTTTAGTATGAATGTGCAGTAAGAATGTGCTCCATTATTGTAACTATGAGTATTTACTGTATGTGTGTGCACACTGCATGTTTAGTATATACTGTATGTTCAGTGCTGTTCAGATCTCTGTTTAGCCATAAGCAAATTCTATCGGGATGTGTGCTGCTGCAGGACAGAAGTGGGTCAACAGACAGAGCAGACACACACATACACTTCCAGACTGACATTTCCCCTGCTGGGCAAAAGATTAAACCGGCCAATAATATGACATGGACATACAGACACAAGCTGAGCCAATTAGGCTGTGTGTTTCTGTGTGTTTGTGTGTGTGTGTGGGCATGTTTCTGTAACTTAGTGGGGAACAAAGGAATATCTGACAGCTTTGACCTTGTGGTGACATTTGGCTGGTCCCAACAAGGAAAACTTTTTTAAAGCAAAAACTGCAGCTTTTATTTAAAAATTAAAAGGACGCAAAAGACAGTTAACCCTCAACTGCTCATTTGCATCCGGTCTAAATTGTAAATCACTTTGTATAAATGATCTGCTAAATAAGCAAATGTAAATGTTTCCTATTGGTTATAGAGGTTAAGGTTAGATTTAGGTGCAGGGACAGCATTAACCTGCTGCATTACTAATTATTTCAGTGGAAGGTCCTTACAAGGATAGTAAGAGAAACCTGTGTGTGTGTGTGTGTGTGTGTGTGTGTGTGTGTGTGTGTGTGTGTGTGTGTGTGTGTGTGTTTGTATCACTGCCTGAACAGCCTCTATTCACTCTCACTCTGAATGTGGCTATTTATAATGCACTGAGGCTGCATGAAATGAATCAGCTGTTCTACTACTCTATAAAAGAAACCTGATTTAATATGGGAGGGCAAACCCTGACCAAAACCAGTGCACTCCAGTATATTTCTTTTGTCTGAATGGTAAATCACACAGTCGACTAGTCTAGTCTGCACAAGTGATGATCCTTAGATCGGATTTCACTCACCACATAAATACACTCCGATGTGAAGGAAGCGCTGCTTACCTTCAACAACCCCGCACAAAAACTCCTCTTTCCCCTCCATCGCTGTGATTGTGGCTCGAAAACGAAAGGAAAAGCTCGTGTGATCAGCACACACTACGGCTCTTGTTCTGCCTCCATCTCTCCATCCTCTTCTCCCAGGTAGCAGCTAAACAGCCCGAGATGCTTCACTTCACTGAAGCCCAGTTTAACCTCTCAGTGCCCAAAGAGTCGGAGAAATACTGAGCTCTGTCCCTCTATATCTGATTGCTCAGGTATCGATCACTGGGGGGAATAGGTGTGAGAGAAGTGAGGATGATATTGCTGATCGTGTTCGTCTCTTTATCCGACTGGAACTGATGTGTCCCTCGCGCATGATTCACTCTTTTTAATGAATCTTTTAGTGGAACGAATCGAACCGATTCGCCCTCATGAACAAGATTCGGTTCGTTTCTCTTCAGGAATAGTTTTAGCTTTAGTTTATAGTTTTCTCTTCAGTTATATGTTTAGTCAAACTCTTTTTTTATGAAATTTATACATAGCTGTTTTTAGAGTGTGCAAAGTCTTTCCATCGGTGTTTACATGATTGGACTTTGAAAAAAGCCTCATTTCAAAAGTATGAGGACTAAAAAGACCAAAAAGCTTTATAGCATGACAGGTAAAATCATACATGTGGGCTTAAGCATAAGGAATGGTTTTATTGTTGTTAATAAACCAGATGCCTAACTTTAATAATAATAATAATAATAATAATAATAATAATAATAATAATAATA